>JBDJHY010747610.1:0-15546 GCA_039654485.1 Withania somnifera | reverse complement strand
ATTTCATTTTTGAAACCCTAGTGAAATTTAAGAATAAGTGTTGTTTTCTGGTGCAACATTGACCGATTTATCAGTCAAAGTGCCGATTGACGAAAAAGCAGAAGGTTTGATAAATTGGCACTACCAATTTATCGGCAGTTTTGTTCGATAAATCGGTACTTGAGGAACTTTTTATGCACTTTTCACTCATTTTTGGGTCACTTTTCCATTAGTTTTTCCATCGTTTTCTCTATAAAATTTGTGTGATTTGACTTGGAAACTTTCTTAAAGTTCATAAAAAGTTTCTTGAAGAATTTGTACATCATCCTCACCTTTGGTAAGTGATTTTATCCATTAAATTTCATTAAAATCAGCGTTCTTCCTCCATTAATGCCTTAGTCATGAACACTTGATTTCTTCAATTATATTCGAAGTTATATAGTAGTTCGTTTCTCCTTAGGGTTATTATTCATCGTAGTAATGTTTTCTTTACCAAATTTAATGTATAAATTCATAAAGTTCAATTCTTTAGCTCTTTTTATGCTCAATCTTCTACGGGCTTCAAGGGTCTTCCCTTACTCGAATTGTACTTAATTTTGGAGCATGATTTCCTATTGACGTTGGAAACTCCATGGAAAAGTTTATTATTTTCGGGGAGCGAGGCTCGAAAAACTATTTTAGGTCTAGTCCGAAACTTAGCATAAGTCATACCATTAGACTAGTATTAATATTTAGAATAAATTGATGCAAGTTTCAGAGTATTTGGAGATCGTTTGACATCAGTCGAAGTAAGGTTCATGAATTTGTAGTGCTTTATCGTTAGACGACGTACCTTTCCATGATTTGTGGAGGATTTTGACAACCCATGGATGCTACTATGAAACGCTCCAATGAGATGTTCCCATTACTAGAAATAGAAATTCCTAGAAATAGAAATTCCTAATTTGAAATCCTACAAATGTACTTGAAAGTTTAATTACAAAATAAAGTTAAATTTGAAACCTAACCTTGAGAATTAGGATTCTGACTAGTGTAGGATTGTTTATCTGTGTGGTGGTGGCATACATCGGTGGTAGTGGTTGGAAAATAAAAAGGAGAGAATCAAAAAGGAGAGAAGAGAAAGATTGAAGGTAGAAATGGGAAAAAGACTTGACTGTGGGTCTGTATGTAAAAGAAAAAGAAGGACATTGTCTCTTAGTCCGTCGCTTTTAGTTTTAATGATTTGATTAGGGTTTACCAAAAAATACGGACATAAGCGACCTTGCCATTATTTTTAAATAAATTAAATTAGTACATTAAATTTTAAAATAAGCAAGGAAAACATAGTAAATGTCCTTCGCTTTTATAAAAATAAAAATTAATTATATGTAAATATTTTGGCAGAAAAATCTGCTAAATCAAAAGATGGACAAAATCATGTTGTTCGTCTCTTTTGTCAAAAAATAAAAAATATAAAAAAAATTATATAAAAGATAGACTGAGTCATTTAGTCCATCTCTTTTTGGAGTGACAAAGGTCGTCACTTCTTACAGTGTCATTTTTTGGACCTTAAGTGAATATATCCCATGAGTAGTGGTATGAGTCATGGTAATTTGGAAAGGAAATTTTATTTTCCACATTTAAATTCTGTGTTTATAAGATTGAAACAAATATGGGGTATTACATTGAGATAAGATACTTATTCGTGATTGTGACTTTGTTCAGCTGACGAGATAATCTATGCACATCCTAAGTGATTCATCTTTCTTTCACATGAATAAGACAGGGGAACCCCAAAATGGACCCCTTATCTAGGAGGTCTGTAGTTGATTTTTAACTCACTAAGTTCTGTAAGAACCATCTGTATGTCTAGATAGATATAGACTAGGTACCTAGAAAGAGGTTTATTCCAAAATATATCTCCTTGTATAAAGGGACTCCTGGTTGATCCTCTAGAATGATATCTGGGAAATCCTTAACAACAAGAATTAAGTAGAGACTGCGGTCCTCGGGATGAAAGTCCTTAACCCGAACTAGGTGGAAACTACACCCCTTAGAGATTATCTTTTGAGATTTCAGATAAGAAATGAACTAGATATTAGGAATAGCTACACTACCTCCCACTCAAGGACTTTATCATCTAGAAACTGGAAATAGAAAACTCTGGTCCTACAATCAACCATGGAATAAAATGAGTGAAGCCATTCTATATCAAGGATGACATGAAAGCTACTATATCTAACTCTATCAAATTAGTTGGAACAACTTTATGAAAGACTGATGCTGGATAACTTTTGTAAACTCTTTTAGCTATGATTAGGATCCTACCTGGATCTTAATGCACATAGCCGATTTTTGCATTAGCCACAACCGGTGCTAGCAGATGCGTCCTGCTGAGCTAGGGGTTATTGGTGTGGCGGATGATATAACCTGAGTCCTGTTACCAACACCTTCCAGTCTAGTTGCAGGGAAATCCCTAAGCCTGTGGTCTATCTTACCCCATCTATAACAACTCCTAAAAGTATAATCCTAAAGCCTATGACCAACTGGTCCATATCCAAAGAAACCTTCCTACTAGTACATACACTCTCCAGCATGATTATTACTATACTTGACACAAGTGGGAAAAGTATGCCCTCTTGTAGTACTACCTTGAAAGACTGACTTAGTTACCCTGACCGGTTGAACTTGCTGAGGCCTAAAGTTCTACAAAGCACCACTAGTTGAAGAAGGGGTTGGTCTCCTATAAATCTACTGCTTCTATTGTGGTGGTGGTTGTCTCTGTCCTAAACAAGACATAGACTAGCTAAACTCAAACTAGACAATCTTAAACTTCTTGCTTATGTATCTTTCCCTCAGCTTGGCCTTATCACCCTTAATCTATTTCAGGTGATCATCAAATGGCCTATGTCAATATGACTACTAAGCATGGTTTCTCTCCTTCCTTCAGAAGATGATGGGAGAGACTAGAAACAAACATACTCATCCTATTGCACATATCTAGAACCATCTCCGATACATACCTGAAAAAGTAGGTAAATCTCACCCTATACTCAACAACAAACATAGAGCCCTGCTCCAGAATTAGAAACTCAAGAGTACTCACCTCCTTTTCTTCTTTGGGAAGAACCAGCCCAAAAAGACCTCCTCAAACTTAGCCCAAGAAGGAGGGGCTACACCCATTAGTCTATTCTTCTTCCATTAATCTACCCATAACATAGAGACATCCTTCAACTAGTAGGATGCAAATCTACTTGGCCAATATCAATCACCCTCATCACATAACATACTCGACAAATGTCCTCTATAAAATTCATCGAATCTTCTCCCAATATAGATTCGTGAAACTCTAGAGCGTTCATCCGGAGAAACTCTCTCACTAACACAACACCTACATCAAGAATAATTGGATGGACTGTTGGTTCTACCATCTATGTTTGTACTGAGCTATGATATCTTAAGCAAGCAGTTGTATAACATATCTAAATTCTGTCATATAAATGTTATATTGCTGAGGTTCTGAACTGGAGGATTAGAGTTGGAGGGGTTTGATCTGGTTGGGACTAGTTTTGATTCCAGTCCTGATGAGTCTATAGAATGGTTTGGTAGACTCTCAGTTGTAAGTTTGGTGCACTTCATATCCATAATACTTTGTGAAACATTGCATTCAGACATCCTAGGACACTTGTACCTACTGCTCTGATACCAAGTTTTTCATGTCCTGATCCTACACTCTGGATACGATAAAGAATCTGAAGCCACCAGGTGGCCTGAAAGTAACCTTGGATTTGGAATTCCTCTAATCACAATATACACTCAGTGGAAGAAAAACAATGTATAAACATGAATGGGTATCTCACAAGAATAAATCAACAAATATCTCAGTAGAGGAAATAAAAATTCATTAGTAAATACGGATACATCACTAAACTCAGTCTGAAAGCCACTAATAATCTAAAAAAGTTGTTAGGACAAGTCCCTAGCTAGCCTTGACAACTCAATACTACATATAAAAGCACTAATAAAGAAAAAGATAGCGCTGAAAATGTTCGGCCCTAGAATCATAAGGACTCACAAATAAGCTCCGAGGATGCCGAATTTGATCAATCATGAGTGCAGGAATGGCTAGTCGGATCTTCATTACTAAAAAATACAGACATAGAGTATGTATCAGTACGTGAAATATACTAGTATGAAAGAATTTATCATGGAACAATATAAAAACAACTGAAAGAAAGACATGAAAGCAAAGTTATGCAACCTAAGCAGATTTATTCAAGAGTAACAAGTATAAGTAAAACCTCAACTTCCAAGAGGATAAATAAAACTCAAGTAAATGTTTTAAACTCATTAGTTTGAACAAGGTTAATAAGCACATAGTGAAAACTTCTTTTAATATGTTTGATAGTTGGACATCAATGGGACTACAACCAACAATAAGACCATGTGAGAAGACATGGAGTCCAACCTGCATATCGATTGGTGGGTGTACTATACCCTGCCAAAAGTAAAGAATCCGATCATCTAATTGGTGGATCTACTAAATCTCAACTCATGTCTCTTTGGGATAAATATCCTATGATGGCAGGTAATTTATGGAACTGGGCCTCGTGGATGATCCTTTCGCTGCTAATACTATTCCCAAAATTAAAACTAACATTTTCTCTTGATCATGACCTTGACAAATGGGACATATTTTAAATAACCAACTGGCCAAGTAAATCTATCTCAACCTTTTTAGGGATAAATAGTGTTCTAATTGACACTGATATTATTCATTCATAGTCACGTTTATCTTTCTAGACCTATAATTCAAGCAGCTCACACATCTTTAAAATTACTGAATTTGAACTAGGTTTAAATTTTGTAAAGCCAAAACATCAAATAGTTTTCCTAAAAATCTGTCCAATACTATAAAACAAGCTTTGACCTTATAAACTGACAAAAGTATGAATACTGACAATAAAATCATAATTTTATTACAAGATTATGAATATGATATGACAACTCCACTCAACGATTTATTAATCATGAAACTTGACATCAATCATAACGATTTCCAAAGGACGAAAATGAAGAAACCTTATGGGTCAAAAAATAATGTAAGACAAATAACAAGGCCTCACCAATAAAGATTAGGATACTGGGACTCTAGATCATTCTATTTCCTAAGGATTGGACGTACCTCAAACCTTGAAAATGGGGGGATTATCTATATGGAGAAAAAATTATTCGATTCAAATTTGTCCAATTGGGCAAAAGATGAGTCGGGTATGATCGAGTATCAATTTACATCAACATCGTACCGAGAACAGTGAGATAGTTCACATGATCAAAGTCAAACAAAAAGCGCCCGAGACTATAAGAGGCGACCAAGCTAGTAGAGAATGCCCGAGATGAAAAAATTGCTTGAGACCAGATAATAATACTGACAATGTTCAAAGAACCGACAAAAATACAAAGTGAATAATGCGCCAGTGGATGCTGGAGCCAGAGTAGCACCTAAAATTGTTGCGTCGAGTGTATGATGTCAAGGATGGTAGTCTCCAATGGCTAAAGGACATTTGAACAGGGAATATTATCATATGATTGGTCGATGCTAGCCATTACTGTTTATATAAATAGACATCTATCTCCATCCCATTGTAAAGGATCATGTTATTATCCACCCTTCCTCCTCAAGCAATAGTTGTCTCTCTAGCTTGATTTTTAAGCATTAGTCTTCCTCCTCATTTTTCACGGCTTGCTCTCATTGTAAGGACCTAAGCTCGTACACTCAAGGCAACAAGTTAATAAAAACAATCCCCATGGCGCCTCACTTTGATTTTCTTCTATCTCTGTTTGTTTACTTTATTCCTTGTCCATTATATTTACATTATTTGCTTTCCTTTCAATTGTTTTCTTGCTAATCCAAAGAGTTACGAAGGAAGCTTTAAGCTTTGTAACACATGCTTTTAATTTACATACAAATTCAACTATTCCAAAACAACGGTAAACAATACCAACATTTTTGTATGTGTTCCTCTGCAGAGAAGGGGAGAGCAAGAATAATAAATCTTCTCAAGTCTTTTCTTTCCACGTTATTTTCTTTTTTCAAATAACCGTGCGACCTGAGTCGGGTTAGCCACGTAGATGACCCAATTTAATTAGATTGAATTATATAATCTTACGTCTTATCTTTCGCTAAGAAAATTAACAGCGACCTACAGATGTGCAGACATGATAATCTAGGTTACATTTAAACAGCTACACGGGGTGAAAGTGGAAATTAATTGGCATTAGTTGCTCTATCTTTGAACTTAATCAACACCAACTATTTGAATATGGGCTCCTCATGGTCAGTTTAACCCGGTTGTCTTCATATATATCTTGTCATTATTAAGTCCATTAAATGGACCCTATATGTTTTAAGGTGTTTGTTAATTACTACTCTATAACACTAGATGATGCATAATCTGGTGTAGAGCTGAAAATTGTCTTCCACATTTATTTTCTGCTCTCTCTTTTTTCAAATTCAATTAAAACATGTTAGCCTTTGCTAGAAGCATCACTGCGTTCTTTGGATATTGTTTGATACAATCTTAATTTAGACATCGAAGTGTTTCGTTCCTCCATCCTTCTTGTCAATAAATATTATTGTTTCTTTCAATGTCAGATTTTTTTTCAGTGAAGTTAACTTTTAAATCCTAATTAACAATAATACAATCACAATAGCAGACATAGTGTAATTCATACATTGAACTCTGAGAAGATTTATTACGTACAAAGACTGTTTCCAATAAACTCTTGGTTCAAGAAAAATAGTTCAAAATGATGTGGAAGAAAAAGAAATAACTAAGGTAAAGAAGTCGTGGAAAATTATGATAGAAAGCATGACAAATTATTCTGAACATCAATTAAAATAAAATAATACGATAATCGAAGTATAGAGAATCAATAAATAGTACATAACATAAATTGAAGAAGATTACAATAGTAATGCTATCACTACTATTATGAAAAGATAAGAGAGATAGGCTACCACCTACTGATCTTCTACCTTAATTCATGTCCTCCATAACTTTCTATCAACAACCATGTAAGCTAAAATTGTGTCATGTCCAATCTAATACATCTTTCAAATACTTCTTCTACCTAGTTTTATGGCTTTACCCCTCCTAAAATCATCTTATAACTAACATCTCGCACCTCCGTTAGGATATCCATCCATCTCCTCTTCTTAATTTCGTTCTAACAAATACAAAATTGCTCAACAAATGACTACATACTATTCGATAATAAGAAAACTGATAACTAATACGAGTGACCTTAATTAGTGAATCCATAGTTCCTTTGATGTTTCAAAGGCTTCAAGAAGAAGGGGAGGTAATGGAGGAGACCAACATAGTTGAATTATAATTATGATTTATGATCATGACATTAGTTAAATAAACTAAAAATGTGTAAGAAATGTAGTTTGTAAATATTGATGATGAATAAATATGAGTTTGATAGGTACTTAATTAAAGATAAGCATGATTATGCTTCAAGGAGGGATACTGACTTATGAACAATTTTTTGGTAGGGTTTTGGACCTACACAACACATATTGCCCACCCTAAGGAAAATCGGTTCTCACTTTTGTAATTAATTAGCTTTTGTGATCATTGACTAAAGCATCTCAAGGCTCTTAGTACCTGCAGGTTTCCCCTTTCAAGCATAGAGAAGATTTTTTTCATAATTAAAATCAAATTAATTAATGAGACAATCAAGAATAATTTCATTTTAATTATCATTGGACCAAACAAACAAGTTGTTTGCTCGAAAAAAGAAACTGAACATTTTTTAAGTTAAGCCATCATCTAGGTTGTGAGCGCTAGATGTTGGGGGTAGGCTTGACCCCTATCCTGTCTATTCATTCAAAAGGATACAGATTTAGAGGGGGGCTGAACCCAAACCTCTAAAGAAAGCCAGTTACGCAAAAAACCTTTCCAAAGAAAGGTAGGAAGGATAATCTTATACAAAAATCGTTCCTATATGCTAAAGTCAAAGATTAACTAACAAAAAAGATATATTTTTTGTATCTTCTTCTCATAGTAAGAAATTGCCATTTATATATTTAAATTAAACCTTTAACCTCTCTAGGTAGTTGAAGTAGAGAGGAATAGAAGATTTTTTGTCCATTAGATGATATAAATTTAGCAAGAAAGTCGGCTGCTTGGTTAGCCTCTCTAAAACACTAAGTAATATTTATAGAAATAGTTCTAGTGCACTTATTGAATTCAGAAATTACACTCTTCAGTTTTAAGTTGGTAGTGTCTTTGTTGATTAGCAATATTGCAATTAAAAAAGAATCAAGTTCCATATTGTAATCATTCAGGCCACTTTCCTTGCATAGTCGAGTATCAAACTTGGCCGCAATTGCTTCCGCTTAGTTGTTGCTAGAACATTGAATACTCCGTGAGACGGACATGATGAAATTCCTGTTGCTATCTCTGATAATACCACCTATTCCATCTTTCCAATCCTCTCTAAAGTTTCCATCCACATTGATTTTGAAATTTCTAGTAGTAGGTTTGTTCCAGATGACTTGTAGTATGTGATAACATTAACGAAAGAATACAAATACCATTGATTGAAAAACGAAAATAGAAAGAAGAGAGGGATACAAAAATAGTAAAATGGGAAGCCTTAAATCCTAAAACAATACAAAGAGCATTTATATAGGCTAAACTAAACTAAGCTAATTAAGGAAAAGATTATACTAAGGCATAATAACCATATATAGGCTAGACTAAACTAAAAAAAAAAAGGAAAATAAGAAAAAGACTATATTAAGGCATAATAACTATTTTAACATATAATATTGTATATCAAATTATTATACATAGTCGTAAAAAGAATAAAATTTTTATATATTATTATATAACAATGTGTAATGTTTACACAGAAATTTTAAAATACTATTGTAAGAAAATACTATAATAGTTTAAGAAAGAGTACCTAAAATGTGGTTTAATGACAAAAATATTTTTTATCGAAAATAAGACTATTCTGATTTGAACTAAAGACTTGCAGTGTAAATTTTGAGCTGTATTTTTGGATGTAAATTATGTAATTGTATTTTTCTACAAATTTTCCATGATTTGATTTGGCTTTTAGTTTAATATCGTGGGGTTTTATAATCCCTTTCAGACAACCCATCCCCTTTTATATATTGGGTTTGAAAATTAATGTCTTCATTTTTTTTTATAAGCAAGGAAATGTTTATAATAATAATAATTAGTAGCACAATAGTTACAAACCTTGGGATTAACCGGTATCAAAAATACTGTATTGGAGCCTACTTCTCCACCAGTGCTAGTGTAGTTGGTTCTGAGGATGTCTGGTTGCAAACATTACTTTTATCGTTCACTGGCTCGTGAGTTACTTATCTATTGGGTTAACATGTCTTTACATTAGAGTCCTTTTATGTGCCTCGCATGTTTACATGATTGTCTTTCCTTCGTGCTTATTTTCCTACTAGTGGCGTGTGTCGTGCTATGCACGAGACTAATGTTGTATTTAGCGTAATTATATTGATTAATTAGTTTGTAATATATGTAATCCTTCTGTCCTGATTAATATTTTGATTTGATTAAATACGGAATTTATGATGTAATAAATTTTTTTATATGCTATTTTATGTGTTTCTATTTATGTGACATTGATTGAACTTAAAGAGACAATTAAATTTTTTATCTGTATTTTGAAATATTTTAAGTTGTTAACTGTTGTTATTTATAGTATTCTATACGTCATTTTTAAATTAAATATGTTACTTCCTGTATCCGAAAATTTGAGAAACTTTGTAATTTTTCAAACTTGACCCTAAGCTCTTCAAACTCCCACTTAAGTTTGAGCAACTTATTTGCAATTGCTAAAATTTGGGGTACTTTATCTGTCTCAATTTCGTGAGTCAATCGAATTTCTTAATTACATGCTTTTAAACATTTTATGTTGTTAACTATTGTAATTTATAGTATTTTTTTACTTCATTTAAATTATATAACTTACTTCCTGTATCTGAAACCGTCTCAATTTCGAGAGTTAACCGAATTTTTTGTATTTTTTTTAAATACTTTAAATTGTTAATTATTATGATTTATAGCATTTTTATGCCATTTTAAAATTATTTATGTTACTTCCTCGATCGAAAAATTTTGAGAAGTTTATTTGTAATTTTTTAAAACTTGACCCTAAGCTCTCAAACTTCCACTTAGTTTGAGTAACTTATTTGTAATTACTAAAACTTGTGGTAATTCAGCCATTACAATCTCGGGATTCAATTGAAATTTTTTATATGTCTCTTAAACATCTAAGTTGTTAATACTATGATTTATAAAAAAAGTTACGTCATTTTAGATTATATATGTTACTTTCTCTCTTCTAAACCGTCCCAATTTCGAGAGTCAATTAAATATTTTTATGTCTTTTAAATACTTTAAGTTGTTAATTATTGTGATTATAGTAATTCATATGTTATTTTTTAAATTATATGTGATACTTCCTCTATTCGAAAGTTTGAGGAGATACTTCCTCTATTCGAAAGTTTGAGGAGTTTATTTGTAAATTTTAAAAATTGACCTTAAGCTCCTTAAACTCACACTTAAATTTGAGGAACTTATTTGTAATTAAGAAAACATGACCCCAAGCTCGGAGTTGTTATGTCTTTTAAATAAGTTATTAATTATTGTGATTTATAATACTTTTTATGTTATTTTTAGTTTGTCTCATTTTATACGTCATTGAAAGAGTTTCGTGAATTAATTGATTTTTTATTATGTATTTTAAATACTTTAAAATTAATTATTATAATTATAATACATTTTTATAATTTTTAAATAAATATACTAATTTTAATTGTAATTTATAATACTTTTTACGTGACTTTTAGTTTGACCCAATTTATACTCACCTATAGAGTGTCGTGAATTAATTATTTTTTATTATATATTTTAAATATTTAAAAATAAATTATTGTAATTTATAATATATTTTTATAATTTTTAAATATATATTAGTAATTCTAAAAAGTTAGAAGGACAAAATGATTATTTGGGTCAAAGAAATTCGTTATAATTTCTATACAGCATAACTGTTTATATGACATGTGTCTTTTTTGTTGACTTACTATTGGTGCAGGTTATGTTAGCGATCTATTCAGTTATTTAAAGAATTCTCGAAAGCCTGAGTTATTCGTGGCAAGGAATGTGAACAGTTATTGGTCCTTAATAAACTTATGGATAAAAGGGGTCGCCCTCCAGTATCATGATTACATCATCTGAAGTCATATATTATTGGCAGTGTCATGAATCTCCCATCCTCTTGTTCAGAAAGGGTAAATCGATAAAGAGGTAATTACTTGTTAGAGTTTTTATTTGAGTGAAAGATCAAACGAATCCCCGTTGATTATCTTTTAGAGTATTGTAAGGCCAAATGGAGCATCATTTATTATCTTTTGAGCATTGTATTTATTGTGACACTCTGTGAAGCGTATGTATATTTATTCTGGTTAGCTAACAAGTTTTGAATAGGCCTGTTTACAGAAAAACAAAAAATTATCAATTTTTTTTAAAATTTGGGAGTTGGCCAAATTTCAAGGCCTTGTGATGAGTAAAGTGAAGTGGAAGATGGTTTGGTGATCTTATAAATATCTTGGATAACTCTAAAAATCAAAGTACGTTACAAGCATCATTTGAGGGCGAATGGTTCTAAGAGGGGAAGGTTACGGGCGAATGATTCTAAGAGGGGAAGAATGTATATTTTTCTTTGAAGAAATAAGGAAAAAGGGCTGATGATGTACTTTCTTTATGGCGTTGCAAGCAATTGGCTGTCAGGGGTCATATGTAAATGAATATATATGAGCTATCGGGTCTTATTTGATCTTTATAAATTGACCTGCAATTAGGTCTCTGGCTTGAAGATGACGCAACAGCAACGATAATTTTTTTGAAAAAAAATCAAGCTCCTTGTGACAGAAAAGAGAAAGAAGTAGAGGATCTTTTTATGGAGTCATGAAAGCATAGGCAAGAAGATTTTCCTTACAATTTTTTTAAAAAAATGGTAATAGCTTCATGAAATTTTAATAATTGATTTCAGAAATTTATGGTCAAGATTTGAACTCCGAGAGGTAAATTCTCCATCCTACTCTTGAATATGATTATGGGTAAGCATCTAGAGTAGTTGGTTTGAATTTTTGCACTAACTCTTGAAATGGGTATTGATGAATGTTCAAGGTTCTCGAAAGAGGAAGAGAAATTGATGAGATTATGATATAAGTGAAACTATTGAAAATTCCTACTAATTGGGGCAAATTTGGTTGAATTAATATGAGTTGGAAGATAGAGAACTCACTTTAAACAATTGCCGAGGAACTTAATTAGTTGGAACATAAATGAAGAGTATTAAAATAAGTGATTAGATAAATCTATATGCATTGTATATGTAGCCGGTTGGGCTAAATTGATCATTTGACGATTGGATGGTTGAAATTATTGCTCGGCTATGCCCTATGGGTCAAGTTGTTGGAACTCGTGGTACCATTGGCTAAAAAACACCAAAGATATGTGAAGCTAAAACTTTCTTTGTCATCAAGTCACCACCTATGTCACATGTTTCTCATATTAAAGTCAAATTAATTACGTGGAACACAAAAGTACAACCTTTATTTTTATACGTATCATTTACTGTCTAATTATTTCAGCTTAAAGGTATACATGTCATTTCTTTCGAGTCTGGTTTCTTAATATTTCATATGACTGTAAGCGTCTTTACGTGAAATTCTTAGAAGTCTTTATATGTATGTCCCTTGTTATGAATACCATATATGGACATAGTGTAATCTCACTTGTATAGGTGAAAACATACGCGATATAGTCACTAGAGAAAACAAGAACAAGCACTTGAATAGTAATTATCATGCTTAAAGAGATTTAGTGCTATATAGAAATTCTACTTGAATGGTTAAACGCTATTTATCGTAATACACTTGTATACAACCCTTTAAGAAATTATGTGATAAATTTTATCCTTAAAGTTGGGAGGATATTAAGTTTTACTTGACATATGTGTGATGCTATTCTACGCACAGAATTAAGACCAGATCATTATAATGAGCCTGAACATTGTGGCGTATCTGTCCGTGCGACATTATTTGCATTTGGAGTCAGTTGGAATGTCATGCACTGATTCCCCTGACTCAAGCAATATCTAACACATATGGCCTGCGGGTAGGCCTTCATAGTGAGCGCATAGAGGATGTACCCTGTATCAGACCGCGATTATAGATATATGTATAAAATTATAGCAATGAGTATTTAGGAAACATATGTTTTACAATTGACACAGATCGCCTTCGGCAAGCCATCATATGATTATTTGTATTAGAAATATCCATAGGACATCACCTAGGCAAATTATAGGTGTTATGCCATCATGAATGTTTCTTTCACACTATGTAATTAACTAATAAGGTCGTTATATAGGTTATCGATCCATATTGTACATATGTTACTTATATGCTCATAATTCCTTCATTTAATAGCTGACTTATATGAACATTTGTACTTATCTACTTGTTATTCTGTCTACTTTATATACCAATACATATTTTATACGTATTAACGTTCGTCTGTAAATGCAGGACCATGTATACATGTTAGCATACTTTAATGTAGGCATTCAGAGTAAACGTAACAGTCAGTCCGGTTTTTTCGGGCTAACCAGCCCAATTTCATCGGACCAGATCGGCTCAGATTAAATTTTTTTTCCTAATATATTTGCAGAAATAGCCATTTTAGCCGTTGGCCAATGGCTAAAAACGGCTAGTTTCTAAAAAAAGTGTTATTTCTTAATTTATTATTTAACAATTATTATCAAATTCAGGTGATCAAGTGAAAGTTTTCAACTTTAAAGTGTTCAATTGATATCGTCAATTTGGTATAATCGTTCCATCTCTTACTTTTAATTTTTGAGTTTTATATTTATTTATTATTCGCAATTATAATATTTGTGTGCTTTAAATTTTGATATTATAATTTTTAATATGGATAGACTAAGGAAAATCGACAAAAGTGTTAAAAATTTATGTCCCGAAAATAGTCCTAGTAATAAAAACACCGATTCCGCTAGAGATTCGGGTACTAGTAGAAATTATAATCGTATGTCTGTCGCTCTACCTAGTATTGTTAGTGAATACGAACAAGAATATGAATATGGTGGGGGTGTGAGTGCCGCTGATTTTAATTATGAAGAATTTCAAGAAAATTGCAGAATAGAAGAAAATAATGAATTAGAAAGGGATATTAATATTAATCTTGACGAATTTAATTATAATGATAATGATGATAATGATGATAATAATAATAATAATACTCCGCATCTAAACGCCCTGTCCCCTTAATCTATTAATTTTGCTCCTAAACCTCCTAAAAATACTAGAAAAAAATAGTGTTGTATGGAAGTTTTTTGAAAATATACCAAGTACTGAAACCGTTAAATGTATTATTTGTAAAAAAATATTTATGCATAAAAGGGGGGAGGGTAATGCATGGGGAACGAGTACGTTGACTAGACATTGTAAAAGTAAGCATAACGTAGAGTGGAACAAAGCAATCGGTGTTAGTGGAGCCAGCCCGACACATGGTAGAATAGATCCACAAACCGATAAATTAATACAAGATTATAGTAAAGCAAAGGACCGTATAGAAATAGTCAAAATGATAACTGTAGGTTGTTTGTCTTTCATTTTTGCTTCTCCTGAGGTATTTGTTTTATATGTACAGAGAATTTATAATCCAATATTTGTCGGTATTCCTAAGACTACATGTAGGTCAGATGTTTTTAGGTTGCATGGACAATATGCATTTAATTTACGTACTGTATTTATTAATCTTCCTTGTAGAGTTTCTTTAACATCTGATCTTGATCTTGCTGTTAATAGAAATGATTATTTAACCATTACATGTCACTGGATAGATAGTGATTTTATGATTCAAAAACGAATTTTAGCTTTTCTATATGATGAAAACTGTAGGCATGATGCTTAATTTACTAAAGAAACAATCACTAAAGTTGCTAATTATTATAATCTAAATAGTAAAATTTTAAGAATAACTTTCGATAATACATCGAATAACACCTGCGTCATTGAAATGTTAAAATTATCACTTTCTTCACCACTAACAGATATTTTTCATATTAGGTGTGCGTGTCATATTTATAATTTAATTGTTAAAGATGACCTTGCCTTTTTTGAACCTATTCTTGAAAATTAAGACTTGTAGTAGGGTTTATTCAAGGTAAATAGAAGGATTAGGCTTAACGAATTTAAAATAAAATGTGCACATTTTAATTTGCCACCTAGATTAATGCCCGAAGAAATAGAAACTAGGTGAAATTCAACATATTTATTTTTAAAAACTTGGTACAAATATAGAAACTCCATTAGTGCTACCTTTAACCAATTTGTCAGTCGTCTGAACATATGTTACAAACCTCAGATTTGAACCTAATTAGGGAAGTAGAGGTATTTTTACAAACTTTTTACAATACTACAAATATATTTTC
>JBDJHY010747500.1:0-15547 GCA_039654485.1 Withania somnifera | reverse complement strand
GTGCGGGTAGCTTCGGCGGCTTATACTCATACTAACTTTTAATTGTGCAGATCCGAGTATAGGTTTCCGTTAGTGATACAGATCGCTATTCGTTCGGATTCTTTCAGATCAGAGATTCAGGGTGAGCTTGGCGTCCAGCTCAATCTTGCTTCTCTTTAGATGTATATTTTATTTTGTTATCTCCATTGTATTTCGGAGATCTTTTGGAAATTGTATTTTCTTTAGTTTTATGATTCTGTACTTAGTGGTTCGTTCGACACTGATACCGGGTTTTAGGTAGTTATTCTTTATTGTCTAATTCCGCAACTTTATTACTCCATACATCTTGATATTCTTCTGCATTAAATGTAGTATTCCTCCGCTTCGGCTACGGACTACGGGGGTTGGTTCTCTTACTGGTGGTATAGTAGGTGCCATCATGATCCACGAAATTGGGTCGTGACACTCAAAATCCAAGTACTCCAATAATCACCATCACCCAAAATAAATCCAACAAGAGAATAATTTATTCACCAACTATCAAAATCCAACCATGACCTATAGCAAAACCTCAAAGATGATAAACAAGCTACATATCCAGGGCTCGACACAATAACGAGCAATATTACATGACATCTTCCCAACTCACAAAGGTAACCTAAAACACTCACCCAAAAAGATAAAGTCAACTCGGTAGAAACAAATAAACTTACTCAATAAGTCAAATGACCACCAAGACAAACACCAATTAATAAGCTGATAACAAGCCAAGAAAACACATCCCAAAAGCAATAACAACATATCATATGTACTGAAATAACTTAATCCAGATAAGAGAACTATCATGGACTTGAACCACATCAAATAACAATACTCACATGGATATAATAGGTAAAACAATGTTTCTCCGTCATAGCCCAAGTTTAGGCCTCCGTAGTCGAGTCGAATTATAACCCTTATCAATTTCCTACTAGTTGTAAAATAGAATTGCCAAGGGATTCCATTAATCTCTCAACAAATTCACAGATACACGAATCCACCCGTGGTAGGAAGGAGACATCTGAAGCAAGCTAGATTCATGGACATGACTCTAAGAAGAATAGGCTAAGATAGAGGGACTTCTATTCAAAAATATATCTACCTTATATCAAAACACCAATACCAAACCGAATCCAAAAATGAAAGATGGAATATCATAACACACGAGTAACCTAAATCAAAGGGATGCCAACACCAACTCGCTTTTAGCTACCTCACATCAAAGATGCCACAAATACTAATCCTTGACTAGGTGAGTAAATACCCGAATAAAAAAAAACAACATGACACAACCCAAAACCATAATAAAATTACCAAATTGTTATACAATCAATAAGGTAAAGAAACCATTAGAAGTAGAAGCATGAGACGACGCAGCTAAAGAAATACCACGGTAAACTGTCAAAATTTTCAAAGCATGAGACCCCTTGGCTTTTGTTTTTATTTATTTTCTGAGGCGTATCCTTTGAACCGATATTCCTTTTATTTTTTATTTTTAGGAGTAAATATTTAGTCATAGTTTAGGACTTTTCCCAACGATTTATGAACGAAGATCGTCTGGAGGGAAAATTAGTCATTGAGAGTAATGAGTTGAACCCTTTCAGTAGTTGTTGACTAAGTGATTTTGTTAGACTCTGATTGACTGATTGGTAAGGCTTGTTTTAAAAGTGTAAAGAATACTGAAATTTGGTTTGAATGGCTACTTTGAGATTCCTAGGCTCATTTATTTGACTCTTGTATGTTTTAGCTTAATTTTATATTCTTGTGGTTACTTGGTTGAGAGTTTATTGGGGTCCTTTTGGAGTTGAGCATGTGCCATGTATATAAGGTTTTTGTGTATTCCATGTTTGCATACCTTTCTAGAACTTTACCGCTATATTTGCAAAGCAAAATAAAAAGTGTTGAGTTTAGGATATGATATAGGCCTTGTTTGATAGCCTTGTTTTATTCGTTGTTTTATTTACCTTTGATGTATGATCTTAGTTATTCCTATTGAGCCTTTAGTTTGTTTTTTGGTAATCTCATATGTAACCTATTTTTTGTCTTTTAATAGGTTATTAGTATGATCCAAAATCCTAAGTTCTTTTCTTGAAAAATAAAATTGAAAAAGGAGTGAGAAGTTGAGGAAAGAAAAAAGTGAATTGAGAACCTTCAGAGTATAGTTACTTGTGAAAAAAAATTTTGTGTGGGTGGAGAGTCAGAAAAAGATAAATTTCATACAAAATGAATCATGTGTTAAATAGTAATTCCCCTAAGGTGATATGTGAATTTGCTGAAAGATAGAGGACAAAACAAAGTGAACTGAGGGTGATAAAAAATGTGTAAGCTAGGTGTTTGAGTAAAATCCTTAATGAAAAAATTAATGTATTAAAGCACTTGGGAATGTAATCACTATTACTGGCCGGAATAGTTTCTACCCTTCCCATAGCCAACATTACAACCTCGAAAGTCCAATTTAATCTTTATCTTATTATTCTCGAATTAGTAGAGTATAACACTAAGGAAAAGCCTATGGTCATAATATGTAACTTGTGAATTATTTAATAGAGTGAATGAAATATGATGTTTATATCCATTCTTGTGTTAAATACTGTATTGGTGGGTGACTTGAGTAACTCTCTTGTGGTGAAAGCATATGTTTGATAAGAGATATGTGCTCGGTTTGATGTCTTGATTGATTAAATATGATGAGTTTTCTAATTTAAAGAGTCAATTCTTAAGGTTAGGAGGTTTCAAAGTAGCGTTCATTAGTTTTTAAAGTGCTTTTGCATCATGCTTATTCTATACTTATCACCTGTGATAGTCTTTATAGTACTAGGCTGAGTATCATATCGCAATTAGTGATGTTAGAGTCTTTCTTGACGTATATATGAGTAATGATTTTTTCGAGGACGTAAAATTCTTAATTGTAGGGTCTTGATTACAGGTAAAAGTGTACACTTTTATACCTTATTTTACCAACCTTTTAACCTTGTTTTGAGGATAACTTGTGGTGTTTGCGAGAGTAAATGGTTAAAAAGGATGTAAATAGGTTCTTAGGGACTTTATTTTGATTTTTATGATACAATTTATCCAAAACAAGTTCAAAAATAAATAAAAAAAGATTAGACAGGATCATAAGATTAAATAGGCAATTCTAGACATGTTTAGTGTGATTTAATTGAGGTTATATCTTTAATGGTCTAATGGTTTTTATGATATTTTATAGGTGTTTTTGGAAAATTATTTTCAAGTTAAAATATGAAGGACACAAGAAAATATACAAATAAATAAAGAAGCAAAATTCACAGGTGAAGCTAGTGAACACTAGCTAATCTTGGTTGCGGCAGATTTAAGGAATGCTTTTGAGGACTTACAATTGAGGAATTCATCTTGATTTGGAAATCCTTGGAAATTTAATACAATGTAAAAATTTTATGTCATCAATACATAATCCCAACATGAAGCAAAAACACAAGTAATAGTCAAAAAGAGAGGCCCAGGATTTCTGATTTCCAGTGGTTCTGATAGCTACTTAATGGCATTGTAGGGATTATTTGGAGAGTTTTTAGGTGTTTTGAAGGATTTTTTTCAAATAGGGTGTACACAGGATTGAAAATAAACCAAGAAATAATCTAGTATTTAGGATTCAAGGCATCAAACATCATCATAAAATCGAGACAAAAGCTGATTTTGAGCTCAAGAATGCCTGCATAGGCCGCGTCGCTGGCTTAATTTGACAATGTTACCTATGCGTAGCGGTGATAATAGTGACCCCTTACTTCTTGATGGTGTACTCAGGTTACGTCTCGACCTTTACTTGATCAAATAAGACGTTCAAAAGCCTAGTTGTTGACCCGGGAACTTTGGGACTAATTTAATATTATTAAAACTACATATAGGGGTTGTTTTTTATGGGTTTTGGGAAGTATTTATGGTGTACAGAGAATCTAATTCAACTATCTTTTAAAAACACAAATTTAGAGCAAAGAGAAGGAGAGCAAGACTTGATTTCTTATTATGGTTTATGTTTGGTTTACGTTGATTACCTCATAAATTGTGCCTATGTTCTTATACTTAGTGTCCTAAGGATTATCTACCTTTAGCATAAATTATTATTCTAGCCTTGAAATTGAAAGACTCCGAGGGAGAATATAATATGTAATATAGGAAATGGGATATTTTTTTCATTAAAAGATTGATTTGCAACTAGGATAAAGATATACCTAGAGGCCTCCATTTGGTCAAATACGGAAAGATAACTTTAATGCATCAAACTTGATCGGCATGTCCATGGTCAACAATGTAGTTAGATCGTCAAGTTTGGTAGGTGTTTATAGGATCAAGAGATCATGGCCATATTATCAACCCCGTTATTAACAATCAAGATAAATAACTAAACCAATACATCACTAATGTTAGGCATGAATGTTGAGTATGTCTCAACCCCAAAATTCTCCAAAGCATGGTGACAACCCAACGTTTGTGTGTAATTAGTTTTTGTTTGCTTCTTAGTTTCCTTATTCTACCACTTAAATAAGTAACGCGAACTAGTTTGGTATAATGAATTGTTAAACGAAAAGTACCTGTAGGTACCATATTCCGACTCTGAAAAGAGAAACGATATTACTTGTTAGACCGTGTACACTTGTGTATCTGCAAAAGTCGCAACAATAGCTGTCTTAAGGGAAAATAGAAAATAATTCCACTTATCTCATGAATATTAGTTCATTCGTAATCATTTACATCATTTTAATAGCTCTCTGTCCTTTTTATCACAATGTATCAATATTTTAGAATAAATGCAAGATTTAATATTATTATGGGGTTTGTAATTCGGATAATTATGAGTTCATCATTTTGTCACAATACAGCAACAAGTGCATCGAAAACTCTAGAACATCATTTACAACTAAAATTCATTATTTAGAGTCTATCTAACAAGTAGAAAAAATCACAACCTATCTCAAATCAAGAAGTGGATGCTAGCTAAAAATGTGCTCCTTTCTTTTGCACAAATTTAGTCAAATCTTGATCCCTTGAATGTTCTAGCAACAAACACAATGCATAACAATCAATGTAAGATCAAAAATTATACTAAAAAGAGTCAATTTTAGCACATTTATTCCACCCTTGTTTCTTTAAACTTTACATAGGGTTTTAACAAGCAAAAAGTCACCAAGAATGTTGCTTTACTATTAATTTCTACCAAATTCTATTTTATACAAATGAATTACATCATTACAAGGAATAATACACAAGTTTTAATAGTTTGTAAGTGAAACCCCACTCACCCACTCCATCTTCTTCAACCCAGGTCTTTCCACATAATTCCACCATTGATAAACCCAAGAACTAAATCATTTCAGGGATTAAACTAAGAAAAATGAGAGGTAAATACTCTTACCTTGATGAAGATTAACTCTCAGTTCAGTGTTCTCCCGCCCTAACCTCGTTCCTTCTTTGACAAATAGGATTAAATAAAATGCATGAAAACTACTACTGTAGTACGATTACCAGTTGCAGAGAGGAGCTCCGCTATAGCACTAAACGTTGCAGTGAGCTATGGCGCTAATTCTCCCTTCCTTAACTAGTGAGCTCTCTCTAGTTTTCAGTTTCCCCCATTTGGCAATACAAACTCTCAAGACACTCATCAATTAATAGCTTATCATGGTAATCGACATTATCAGTGTTCTAGAACCTCGAATTCAATTTCAAACTATGCTACAGATAGCTAAATGGGTCCACTAGTTAGATTTCAACATACACCCTCCATTACTATATCATAAAATTACTAGCACTCCTCAAAAACTCAAGTCATAAATTTTTTTCAAGACTATACAAGTCCTGAAAGTTTATTGGGTTCTAGACATCATAAATAAGAAAGAAAAAATATTTCATACTGACAAGATGGGTCACTGTAATTATTGAAACTTAAAGTAGATTGAATATAATAGTTGTAGGCGAATACTGAATTAAAGAGAGAGTATATCCATTAGAGGGGAACCAAATCCAACATCAGATTGTTGTAACGGAAATATGACTCTTAAAACATAGAAGTGTTCATTAGCCATTTTGATATATTTGTGTATTATTAGTTATTATTTTTCAATTTGTAAATCCCCTTAACCGATAGGAAGATCAATAAAATATTCATTATTAACTTTTGGTTCATTAATTTTGAGTTGTTAAAGGTTTAGTTTTAGTTTAACCAATAAGAAAGTGCTCATTTATTTTTTCGATTTCTTTTATTTTTAATTGTTTATATATACACTATCGTCATGCATAAAAATTTACATGTATTACAAGAAAAAAAAGCAAATTTAAATAAGTTATTGCTAAAATAACTTTATTTATATTTTGGTTAAGTAGCAAAATCAATGCAATATCACTTAGTCTCTCAATAAGAAATACATAAATCAATGACTTTAGAAAAAAATAAAGATATTGAGACAATGATAACTTAGATTATCGAAATTTAAAATTTTTTAAATCTAAATTCGAATTCTCACATTATCCATTTGAATTGTCCAAAAACAAAAATTTAAAAACCACCAATGACTTCTACTCACACAAATATCTAGAATAATGACAGCTTATTTAATGTGTATGCGAGTAAACCATAATAATGTTAAACCACAACTTTAGAAAATTAAATTATTATATTGTAGCTTCAATTATAATTAAGCATGATTTTATAGAATGAATTCATTATTTTCTTCTTTTAAAATTCTTGTTCAAATTATTCTCGTGCATTTCGAATTTCTTTTTTATTATAATCTACAATTTTTTTGGAATTTGAGTAAAAATATTAAATTTTGGAATAGAATTATATTCTATCGAAGTGAAAGTATATAACTTGAATTTTAAATTATAATCACTTTTAAGAGATTAGATTATATTGGACTTGTTCTTTAATCTATATTTCATGTTTTCTGTTATGCATAACAAAGCTTATTTGCTTTAATTTTTATATTTTGAAATAAATAAAAGTAAACTTAATTGCTTATGTGTGTAACACTACAAAATAAAATTAACTCAAAAAATAATTAAAGTATAGTAAAAAAATGCATAGAAAAGGTGTAAGTGTGGAAAGGGGTTTAGGAAATTTTGTACTAATTTTGGAAATATAATAATAAAATAATTAGACGATACACATATTAATATTGATAAATTTTAAATAAAAATAGAATAATAATTTGGAACGAAACCATCGATATTACCGGTAATCACTTTAAATTGTAAACATAATAACAAATAAAAATAAGAAATATGAATTTCTTTGTTAACTACATGATTATGTTTATTAATATAGATTTAGTTAGGGAAGTGTGGCATGGCATTTCATTGAGAAGTTATATGATTGTTGTTTTTTTTTAAAGATAATATGATTTAACGTATTTGAACAAGACATTACAATCTAAGATAATTAAAAATAATACTTTAATATCAGCCGCACATCTTGCATATATATATATAGAGAGAGAGAGAGATACACGCATCTATTTTTTTTTAATGATCTGGGTATTTTCCTTTGGGCTTTGGAACTCCAACATTTGGTTGAACAAAAAAGGCTCAATCTTTCACTATTCAGGTGTAAGAAAAAACAAATGTGATCATCACAATATATATATATATATATATATATATATATATATATTTCCGTTAGTTTCACTTTTCTAAAATGTGAGCATAGTTTGATGATCATATTGTTCAAAAAAATTCAAAAGTGTGACTAGTGTACTTATGTGAGCAAATGCTAATTGAAACGGATGTTCACCTGCTTGTCCAATGTGATACTATCTACTCGGTGTGGATGAGAATTGAGGATCAGGCAGAGGTTATGGCTGAGATTTAGGAAGGAAATCATCGTGGCTAGCTGTGGTGCAGTTGTCTACAACGTTGGCAAACCAGGAATAGTAAAGTATTCAGAAGCAAAAATATCAATGTTGAGTTCATGGTTCAGCAAGTACAGGCTGGTGTTAGAGAGAGTTAGCATGCATAGAGGGACGAAATTAGCTATGAAATGTATTAGTTACATAGATAGAATCTGCTTGTAGGTGTTGGAGACTTGGGCTAGTTAGATGTCAGACTAGCAACCAAGGGATCATTTTGTACTAAACTTTGTTTGTCGGGTAATGTTTACATTTTATTGTCAAAAAAATATTCAAAAGTTACTTTGATAAAATATTTCTACATAAACTGAAGGACCAACTAAGGAATTGACTCGCATATATTTAAGTTAAAATATAGTACGTATTTCGTATATGGCAAGGATCATTCTGTTAGGAAATTATTTTCCGAATATTATAAGACAATATAATTACAACCTTTATATAATGACCGTTTCAATTACTTTTATGTTATCATGATTTTTTTTGCATCTTAGAGCGTTTCCGTAGTGACCATAAGTCATTTATGACTTATCAGGACCGGTGGTTCGATTTTCAGGTAGTTTGTTTGGTTGTTATGTCCGTTTTCTTATTTTAGAGCCCTAATTGTTGAAATAATTGAATTCTGATAGTTTTTTTAGCTTTGAAACATGGATTTTGGTCTAGACGGACTCTTGGTTTGTGTCCGGAAGCCTTTGTTGTGAATTTTTCTGGTTTTGTGTATATTTAGTATTTTGGAGCTTAAAGATTTGACTTCGGTCAACTTTTGATAATCAAAGTCTCGGATTGAAAATCTAACTACACCAAAAACTACGGAATATTCAGTTTGGGTTAGGTGAGCTGTTTTTAGAAAGTTGTTGGTTATTGGTTTGGTGTCATCTAGTGTGCCCTGAGGTGTTCATTGTGATCGTGAAATTATGGAATACAATCACGTAGTACTAGCCTACTTAGCATCGCGATTGCGATGTGGAGTCACGTGATTGCATAGATATACAGTTTTCCTCTTTGCGATCACAACGTGGCTTCACGCAATCGCGAGGCTAAGTTTTTGGAGCCACACAATTGCGTAAAATAACTACATGCATAGTATAAATATACCAAAACCGGAATTTTTAGCTTGTTTCTTCATCTCTTCACTTCAAAGCTCAAAATTCTCCATCGATAAACTTAGAGATTTTGCATGTAACCTGGGGGAACGTGGGAAATCATATTTCATTAACTTTTCTTTAATTATTGATAAGTTTTCACTATAATTTCATCAAATTCATCCATAATTCTCTAATTTTACCAAGTTTATTTTCACTTTATTTAAGAGAATTTAGATCATTTCTTAATTGTCTTTACTCTAAATTTTGGGCATAAGTTCCTGCCATGTGAGGAATATTTTGATACCTTTTATTTGGAGTTTTGAGTTATCATGCCTATAGGCCTATTTTGACTTAGATTTTGATCCTCTATATAATTATAGCATTATAGGTATCATTTGACTCCTATTAACTTGTAGATTATTACTTTTCTAGTTTCCTGATCATTGGAATATTTCGAAGTTGTTAAAGTTATTCAAGCTATTTTCTCAGTATTTGTCAGGTTGAGCTTCAGACATCAAGTAGGCTATGGATTACTGATCTGAGATTGGGTTTGTATTTAAAATAATTATAGTAATTATCTATACTTAGGTTGGTTTTTTAGATTTGACACCCCCTGATCATGTATGCTTCTTTTAGTCCGGTTCTAGGATTATGCTTTGGTGTTGCATTGTGATTATAAATTACTCTATGAGATCGTGTGGTCTTTATAGACTCTAAAATATAGATGGTTGGATTATCGAAAAATATCCATGAGTCCTAGACATTATGACTGGTTATGATTGTTGTAGTGATCTATTTTGCGCAGGACCAACATGACTTGTAGAGATATATTTTTTGTGGTTGTGCCCCTTATTATCATGAAAACTGATTTTTATGTAGTAATTTCTACTATTTGATGGCCAAGAGCCACACATTACTGATTTCAAAATCTTCCAAGGCCTTGTGAACCTATTTTCAGTATTATAAGATTATAATGAGTATAATGTTTTTGATGATAAAAGGTTAAAGTTAGACTTCTTACTGTTTTTGAAGTTGATACTAAACTCGTTTGCGGCAAAGAGCTAAACATTGATTTTTTTAACTAATTTTAGACCCTGTTGCGGCTGGGCAAGATTATTGATACTTGATATTTTTTAGAGAGGCCTAATTGAAATCCAAGTAAAACTTGATATTATGAGGTACATGTGATTGCAGATCCATGAACTTTGATGATATAGGCTTACGGGTGATTGAAGGGGGGCATATAAAGGAGCAGAGGTATACAGGATGCGACTTCCGTGGGTCCTTCCTGCCGGGCTTGCAGGTTCAAAGAAGGAGCATATATGTTACATGTATTAGTAGCATCTTATCATATTATTCTGCATATTCTATCCTTATGTGATGTTTGTTGGTTTTACACTCTGGTTAAATGGGCATTGGGGAGATTGCATTTACTTGTTTGTATCCCTTAGGTGTATTAGTGCTCTTTGGGATTTTAGTTTACTAATTCCATTGTATTCATTTATTGGTATATTGATGATCTTATTCTTTGGGTTCACTTCTTTCTTGGTCTTATTTCATGACTTAATTGTTGTTATTCCCTTCCTTCTACTCTTTTATTGAAGTTACCGATATAACGCCACATCTTTTTATTTTATTATCTCTTGTTAGTGGAGATGGTTTCAGGTACATTCTCACCCTGTTTGTCTGAATCTTTGATAGTTATGGCCTAGCTTATAGGATTATTTACTTACCAGTAACCTGTTAGTTAGTTTTTCTTTTCATGCTCTACTTGTTTAACTTTTATGACCATTCTTTCATTATCTGTCTATTTACTACTTTTGACTCTTTTATGGGCTTAGTCGGTTGATGGTGCCTACTGGGTACCCAATGCTTTATCTATTTGGTACTCATACTACACTTCTGTATCTTTCTAGTGTAGATCCAAGTACGAGTGGTCACTACTGGTTCTCTAGTTTTGTGCTAATTGACTTTATCTAAGGTAGAAGATGGTTTCTAGCATTCGGAGAATAGTTTTGCCTTTCTTTATTTCCATGTTCTGTCATTATGCACTCTTGGAGTCATATATACCTATTACTTTAGGACGTTAATTTTTTTTTGACATTTTGTATGTAGTGTCTCATGTACTACATACTAGGTTTTGGGGTCCTCTTATCCAATCCTTTTATATTTACATCTATCTTATGTTTATATCCGTTGTTTCCGCTTTATGTTCTTATTGGTTGATTTGCTTATGGTGGGTTTTAGATTCCCTCATGAATTGAAAAATTAGGTGATGATAAATTTTTATCAGAGCCAAGGTTCGTGGTATTCTTAATAAATGAGCCAATGTCTAGTAGAGTCCCGGGGATTGGGTATGATGATGTCCATATTGTATCTTCGGGAGGCTACAGTGACATATTTAGGAAATTCTTCTCTTTTCATTTCTATGTAAAGCTTTATATCCTAGTTGTTCTCTTAACCTGATTTGTTCTTGTTCACTCTTCTACAGATGACACATATACGATCATCGGAAGCAACACAGGATGAAAACCCCGTCGCACCATCTACTATGAATAGTGGTAGAAGTCGACCCTGAGGAAGAGGATATGATGGGACTATAGTGCCTACAAGAGCTGCTTCCCTAGTTAGAGATCCATTTACGGAGACTGAGCTTGTACTAGTTCAACAACCACTAAAGGTGTTGAGACCATCTTTGTTTACACGTGTGTCAGCTCCAACTTTGGTTCTTACTCCAAAAATTTGAGGTGTATTGCTATAACTTTTAGGTATAATTAGTGGGAAACCAGTTGATGGGACCAAACATCCACTCAGGAGGAAGCCTTGGGTGCCCTTGGTTTGGGAATGCTTCTTACTACCACATCTTATTCATCTCAGATGGATCTAGGGAAGACCTATGCTACTCCTCCACCTATGATACCAGGTCCCTGTATTGTGTTGCCTATGCCTCCTCGCTTGCCTATGCCTGATGCATATTAGAAGGACTTGGTCAGATTTTTAAGATTAGATCCTCCTAGATTCATAGGCACTCCTGGAGAGGATGCTTGGGACTTCATCAATAGATGTCAAGAGGAGTTGCATAACCTCAACTTGTTGGATATGCATAGGGTAGA
The DNA here is from genome assembly GCA_039654485.1 of Withania somnifera. Lineage (NCBI taxonomy): Eukaryota > Viridiplantae > Streptophyta > Magnoliopsida > Solanales > Solanaceae > Withania > Withania somnifera. The sequence continues at coordinate 3,457 of JBDJHY010747500.1, read as the reverse complement.
CTCCTACGTATACCAAATGAGTATCTTTGCCAAGCAGTGGTAGAGATATTTTGTTAATGCTAGATCAGTTAATCCTCTTTCCTTGACTTGGAGTTTGTTTTGTGATGCCTTTTTGTGGAGGTATAACTACCGCACTGATCAAGAGAGAAAGAGGGAGGAGTTTATTTGACTTTAGTAGGGGTGTACATTAGTGGAGTATGAGTCCCAGTTTCATTGTCTATTTAAGTATAGGGCCAGATTGATATCTACCAAGGATGAGAGGACTTGCCGCTTTATTTGAGATTAGGACTCTCAGATTCACTAGACTGTTGAGATTTTTATTGTTACTAGTGCATATTTTCAAGTCGTACTAGAGAACACCTACACAATAGAGGGTATATCTGTGAAGATCATAGTAGTGATGAGAAAATTCCCCATTATCAGGAAAGGAATACTGGATCCTAGTTTGGAGGTAGGGATTCAGGTTCTTGGAATAGAGGTCTATCTCAGCATCAGTCGCAGGGACAGTCCAACCATCCCATTCAGGATTCTCTTTAGTGTTTCAAAGAGTGTTAGGTTTAAGGTCCAGTCATATAGATATTCTTTAAGAGTCTTTAGTTTTGGGTCTTTAGGCTATGGTGCCATATCGGGTCAACGAGTACTCCCTATAAAAGTATAAAATACAGATCCTATTATGAATATGGCATATATATAATATTACCATAGATTACCCCAAATAAGGTACTATTTAGCTTTGTTGTCCAGTATGTTATTGCGCCACCACCCATTCTAGCTCAACCTATTAGAGTAGTGCCACCCCAAAAAAGAGGAGGTGGTGCTCCAACTAGAGTTCTTCTTGGTGTGGTAGGGAAGAAGTCGAGAAGGTGACCATAGTGGTATCGCCGTTATTTCTACATAGTTCTTGGTAGCTAGAGGCAGAAACCTTAGATGGTGTTGTGATAGGTACCATTTCTGTGTGTTGTAAACACACTTCGTCTTTATTTGATCCAGGCTCTATATGCTATTATGTATCATCATATTATTATTTGTGTTTGAGATTGTCTAGTGAGTCATTATTTGTGCCATATTCTTTTCTAACCTAGTAGGTGCTTCTTTAATAGTAGATAGTGTTAAAATCTTGTGTAGTGACTATCGGGGATTATGAGACTTTGATTGATATGATTTTGCAGGATATGGTTGTTTTTTATGTTTTACTGGACATGAACTGGTTATCTCCTCATCAAGCGGTCATGGATTGTTATGCCAAGATCATTACCTTAGTTGTGCTCGGTGCATCCGCAGTTGTATGGCAGGGTTTGGTTGGTCGTGCATCGTCAAGGATCATTCCCTACCATTAAGATTCTGATTAGTTTCTTATGGTTGCTTGGCTTATCTTTTTTATGTTAGAGATGTGAGTGCCAATACTTTCTCCTAAGTCGGTTATTATGGATAGTGAGTATGTGATGTATTTCTAACCGACCTTTATAGCCTACCACCTGAGCAAGATATTGACTTAGGTATTGAGTTAGATCTAGGAATCAGGCCCATTTCTATTGCTCCTTATCATATGACACCTCCTAATTGAGTGAGCTTAAGACTCAGCTTTAAATATTGTTAGATAATGGTTTCATCATTCTTATTGTTTTATCCTGGGTTCCTCCTATGCTTTTTATTAAGAAAAAAGATGGATCCATGTGTATATGTATTGACTAGAGGCAGTTGAAAGGTGTTACAATAAAGAACAAGTGTCCTATGCTGAGGATTGATGATTTACTTGATTAGCTTCAGGGTTCTACCTTATTCTCTAAGATTGATATAAGGTTTGATTATCACCAGTTAAAGATTAGGGCAGAGGACATCCCTAATATAGCACTTAGGACACGACATCATAACTATGAGTTCTTAGTAATGTCTTTTTGGTTGACCAATGCCCTGCAACTTTTATAGATTTGATGAATCGAGTTTTTAGGACTTATTTAGATTCCTTAGTGATTTTGTTTTTTGAGACATCTTGGGTTACTCTCAGAGTAGAGAGGATAATGAGAGGCATTTGAGTATTGTGCTTCAGACTTTGAGAGATCATAAACTTTATGTCAAATTCTTAAAGTGCGGATTTTGTCTTAAGTTAGTTACATTTCTTAAACACATGGTGCCTAAAGATGGTATTATGGTGGATCTGATGAAGATTGAACTGGTCGTGATTGGCCTAGACCGACTACTCCCTCTGAGATTTGTAGTTTCGTTGGGTTAGCTGGGTACTATTGATGGTTCGTCAAGGGTTTCTCATCTATTGAAGTACGATTGACTAGATTTACTAGAAATGAGGTTTCTTTCCAGTGGTTAGATGAGTGTAAGTCTTGTTTTCATAGGCTTAAGGCCATTTTGACTTCATCGCCAGTTTTGACATTGTCATTAGAGGGTAAGAGTTCTTATGTATATTGTGATGCTTCTTGTATTGGTTTGGCTTGTGTACTGATGTATCAGGGTCGAGTGATTTTTATGCTTTAAGGTAGTTGAAGACTCACGAGCTCAACTATCCCACTCATGACATAGGGTTGGTGGTGGTATTCTTCGCACTCAAGATTTGGAGGCATTATCTATATGGAGTGCACTACAATATATTCCGTATCATCGTAGTCTTTTGTACATCATGAGGAATCTAAAGTTAAATGATAGAAAACGTACATGGATAAGTTACTGAAAGAATATGATATCTTTATTTTGTATCATCCAGACAAGGAAAATATGGTAGCGGATGCGTTGAGTCAGAAATTAGTAAGCATGGGTAGTTTAGTTGCGTTATCAATTTTAGAGGGGTTGTTAAAGTTATAAATCCAGTCTCTAGCTAACCAACTGATCAGACTCAATTTATCATATTTTGGTCATATTATTGTCCGTGTTGCAGCTGATAACATCCAAACTACACTTTCTTTCAAAGCGTAAGCGGTCAGTTGTCAAATATAAAACTCAACTAAGGTTGGGGTAGATTACATAGGGAATAGGGTGTTGGATATACTCCTGGCAATAGTGTCTAACAGTTAGTGCTTATTTTTAGCAATAAACGAAAAGTATTAAGGGGGATTTGTGTTATTGCAATATTTGTTGTTGTGGTCAATAACTATCTGTTGAATCAAGTGTATTATTAACCTAGGTTTATGTTCACCAGGGTTCAACCAAACTTCGGATTGTAATCTTTACACAGTTGCATAATCCTTCCCACACGAAGAGTTACGTACACATACAATGCTACTTACTTAAGTATTTTCCTACCTATGATCCTAAGTAAACCTCTTTTCCACTGGGTTAGGGCTATGAACGAGTGCATTGTATTTATCATAATAACTCAAGACGATTTCTCTAGTTACAATATCAACCATTAGACGAGGGTTAATGCTTGAATTTCTTAGCATAATCTCAACTCCTAGTTTTATCCACAGGGTTAGTGGTAGTTAAACCTAGGAAAGTTCTAGTGTTTGGA
>JBDJHY010747391.1:0-25823 GCA_039654485.1 Withania somnifera | reverse complement strand
AGGTACCTGCATCCTTACCTACTAAGTAGCCTCAATAGTCTTAGATGAACTACTTGGCCCATGCATGACTCTATCACTCTGCCCCAGCATAAGTAATATCTAATAAGAAATCTCGAAGAATGGTAAACCTCAATCAATCAATAGATAATACAAATAAACATGAGAAGTCAATGCCTAGGTCTGACACCATCTAAGTTTGAAAACACTAATAGTTGAATACTAAAATATAATCTAGGACAATGCCACTAACTAGCCAAAAACTAAATAATAGTAAATGCCATCTCTAATGTCTAAGCTCTAAATCAACATAAGAAACTGGCCAAAAACTAAATAATAGTAAATGCCATCTCTAATGTCTGAGCTCTAAATCAACATAAGAAAGATACTCCATCTAGTTTCGAATCAAGTAGAAACTCACCACTTCACTTCAATCTATCAGGAATGTCAGTGCAAGTCAAAAGCAAGCACCCAAGAGGTTGGTTGAACCTAATGTGTGAAATAAATGCATCATAAGAAAATATGCTATCAGTACATCTAAATATACTGAGCATGAGAGGGGTTAGTGCAAAAGGCTATATCATCAATAAAGGAACTCTATGCAATGCAAAAACAAATGCTCAAACATTGAATGCCACCTACTGACTCAAATAAGAAAAATATATGCAATAAGACAACAATAAACAAAAGTCGTATTTTAGTCCAGTTATCGTTGACTCTATATTTTCTAACTCTGTGGACCTGACTGATAAAGAATTGACTAGAATAACTTACTAACCAAAGAATTGATCTTGGAGGTTTTATAATCGACATTCCTTATGCATAAGACTATAAGGTCTAACAAATATCCCAATGTTGGGTGGTGTCCCACACTTTCCAAAGTAAGGCCCATGTATAATTCCTAGGGGATCTACTAATCCTTATCTGTAAACGCTACCTTTCTCCATAAATTTACCTGCTCTAAGCTGCCCTTAACCTCTCAAAAATAATTTGAATTTTCTCCATAGCTTTTTGAATAAGCTCTGCCCAACTATTATTGCCTCACCTTCCTTGAACAACCCAATAAGAGACGTACATATCCTCTCATACAAAGACTCAAATAGTACTTTTGGATTCCAGAATGATAGTGTTGTCGTATGAAAACTCAATCAAGGGAATGTGTTTGATCTAACGGCCCTTGAAATCGATTGCAGAAGCCCTCAGCATATGCTCTAATTTCTGAATGGTCTAGTCATCCTGACCGTCTATTTGCGGATGGAAAGTTGTACTCTAAACATCCTCCAGAAGTGTGATGTAGAGTGCATACCCTGATTCAAGATGATATTCAAAGGTACACCATGCTTATGAATGATCTCCCTCAATTAGATCCTACCTTACTGCTCGGCAGAATAACTAGTGTGAAATCCGACTTAGTCAATCAGTCTACTATACCACATGGAATTATATTTCTGGTCTAAAGGTAAACCGGTGATGAAATCCATAGTTATCACCTCCTGTTTCCAAATCGGAATATAAAATTGCTCCATCTTGTTGATGGATTCTGGTGCTCTACCTTCACCAGCTGACAATTTGTACATTTAGCCATATACTCGGATATGCCCTTCTTCATGCCTTCCCACTAATAATGTTCCTCAAGATCTCAATATATTTTAGTGGCTCCAAGATGAAAAGAATACGTGGAACCATCAGCCTTTGTCAAAATCATCTTTCTCAACCCATCAACTATCAAGAAACAAAGACGATCCTCCTAGTAGAGAACCCTGTCTACTCCTAGTGAGAAATGCTAGTCTTTATGCTTTTGGAATGTCCTTTTCACTTTAACTAACACTGATCACTATCTTGCTTTCTCTTTACCTCTACTACAAGAGATGACTCAGAAGCATTTCAAACAATCATACCACCAAACAATCACTATGAACCTCTTAGCCAACTCTCTCTTGTCTTTCTCAACATGGTATAGACTACCCAAGGACAACCTGCTAAGGGTGTCAACTACTACATTGGCCTTACCAAATGATAATTAACTGTCATATCGTAATCCTTCAGCAACTAAAGCTACATCCTTTGACTAAGATTTAAATTGTTCTGATGAAACACATGTTGTAGACTCTTATGATCAGTGAGGACGTCTACATGCACCCCATACAAGTAGTGCCTCCACAATTTCTGTGCAAAAACCAAAACTTCTAACTAAAGATCATGAGTAGGATAATTCTTCTCAGGAGTCTTAAGTTTCCTAGAAGCATATGCCACCACTCTATCATGTTGTATCAACACACAACCCAAACCAACCCTGGAGGCATCACATTATACAACAAAACTCTCTAAACCATTAGGTAATGTCACCACTTGAGCTGAAGTCAACCTAATTTTCAACTCTTGAAAACTTTCCTCATATGTAACTAACCATTGGAATTTCACCTTCTTTCGAGTCAACTGGGTCAAGGGAACGACTATGAATAGAAGCCCTAGAAAAACCTACGGTAGTACCCAGCTAGACCAAAATTCTATGAATATATGCTAGAGAGATCAGTTTAAGCCAATTTCTGGTTGAATCTATCTTTCGGAAAACTACTTGAGTACCCTTACTGGAAATGACATAATAGAGAAAATCAACAACTATATCCAAAACTAGCACTTAGAGAATTTATTATAAAGTTTGTATTCTCTAACGGTATGAAGAATCCCTCTGAGATAGCTTGCATGCTCCTTATTGCTTCTGGAATAAACCAGAATGTCATCAATAAAGACAATCAGAAACAGGTCAAAGTTTGGCTTGAAAACCCTTCTCATAAAGTCCATGAAGGCTTCAGGAGCATTGGTCAAATAGAAAGACATGACCTCAAACTCAAAGTGTCCATAGAGGGTTTAAAAAGTTCTCTTTGGAATAACTAACTCTCTGACTTAAGCTAATGGTAGCCAGATTAGAGATCAATTTTAGAAATAGCTATCACCCTATAACTGATAAAATAATTCATCAATCCAAGGAATGGGATATTTTTTTTATTGTGACTTGTGCACAAACAAGATAGGGGTACCATATGGTGATACACTAGGGCTGATAAATCATTGTCTAAGAGGAATGCTAATTTATTTTTCATCTCCCTATGTTCAGCCGATTCTATTCTATAAGGTAGAATAGAAATAGGATGAATTCCTGGAATGAGATCTATGTCGAAGTCTATCTCTATGTCAGGAGGAAATCCGGGTAAATCCTTAGGAAACACATCTACAGGCTCCGTTAGACCTGGAATTGACTAAATGTCAAGGGTCTTAGATTCAGAGTCCTGGAATCGAATTAGGTGGTAAATGCAACCCTTAGAAATTATTTTCTTGGATTTAAGGTAAGAAATAAACCTATCCTTAGGAACAACTCTACTTCCCAATCAAGGAAAGGCTTATCAAGAAACTAAAAAAGGCCAACTTTAGTCCTACAATCAATAACAACATGACATGAATGAATGCAATTTGTGCTTAGAATGATATCGATATCTATCATATCTAACTCATGCAAAATGACTAGAACTACCGTCCGCAAAATAGATACTAGAAAACTACGATACACCCTCTTAACTACTATAGAGTTCCCAATAAGATTTAACATAGAAAAGGACTTGGATAAAAATTTAGGATCAACACAAAACTGCATAGAATAAAAAGGGGACACAAAAGATAAGCTGACTCTAGGGTCTAACAATGCATGAACGCTAACACCATAAACACCCAACAGACCTTTCTCCACATTAGGAGACTTCTCCTGATCCTGTATGGAACCCAAAACATATAACTAATTTTGGCACTGACCACCATCAGTACTAGTAACAGTAATCTCCTGTCACACTTCTTAGAGAATCTGTCTGAGCCGACTTTTCATTATTGGGAGACTTGAAATTCTGAGAAGGGGCACTAAAAGAAGAAAGGGTTGGTCCCCTAGAAGTCTTTTGTTTCTTCCTCTAACCCCCACCTAAATTGGGTTGGCCGAACTCAGATTTATTCATCTTGGACTTGTTATTCTGATGAGTCTCCCTCAACTTATCCTTATCCATTTTGATAGGCTTAATATGGACCATCAACCTATCGATGTCCATATCACTAGAAAATATAGATTTGCTCCTATAACACCCCAGAGTCACCCCCAAGGCATCACAGGGCATCCTCCACTATTAGGTTTCCCCAATAGCTTCGGATGAACCCTTCTGGATAACTCATGTTCTAATATACACTCATAAAAGGAAGCATAACTAAGTAATATATAAATAGTATCTATGGTAGGACCATCTCGTGTAAGTCAATAAAAGAATACCATAATAAAGGATAATTCAATATCAATTCTAATGTATCTTTCTGAAATTCACTAAGTAAAGATACCTCTATTTTGCTACGGACAAGTTCCAAGCTAACCTTAGAGTTAAAGTAAGACAAATCAACCAACATGGATGAAGTCCATGTAGCGCAAAATAGCATTCAATACTGGAATTACTGAGTAAGCAAGAAAGGTAAGAAATAGAAGGCAAATGCAACATGCTCAAAGTAATTAAGTAACTATATCAAGTGACTGAATCATGAATGGCTATGCAATGCATGAGCAGTAATAATGCCAGTAAATCCTTGTCCAAATCCATGTAAATATCAATAGTCAAATCAATATGGTAAATGACTCAAAGTAAAATATATCATATTCAAATATCAGTGTGGGAGGTTCTATAACCAACATATAAGACCACATGAGAAAAAAGTAATATCCAGCATACTCTTGTCGAAAAGGGATACATCACCCTGCAACGGGCATGTATTGTATTTTACCTAGTGGATCCAACTAGAAATTAACGTGACATGCATTTGGCTTGTGTCATATATCAATCCTATGGTGGCAACAGAGTTTGAGACTTAGGCCCTTGGATCTAATACTACTTCTAATTCCATGTCCAACCTTAATGGGCGATAATTCTCATGTCCAGCCTCAATGAGCGATAATTTAGCCTCAATGGGCGATAATTCTCGTATCCCATCCTCAATGGGCAATATTTATGTCAAACTTATCAAAAAATTTCCATGTCAAGGAATTATTCTTATCCTTAATTATCGTTATGTCAAACTTGTCAAATTTCAATAGTAGTGACACGATAAAATCACGTATTCAATAATTAATCAAATACCCTTGAAAATATTTTATTACACTTTCAAATTCCTAGTCAAATTGACCAAATAATGATTAAATTAAATCATGATTTCTTGAAAGATTATATACAATAAAACTTGACCAAAATTCATAAGTAATAACCCCAAAATATAATGTAAAACAATGGACAATTATTGAGATAAAACTCAATACTTTAATGAAAAAATCCAAATAGGGTTCTTGGGCATAAGGGCAAAGGGAAGCCCTTATTGATGATCCTGCTTACCTGGAACATAGAAAACTTGAAGCCTCTTGAAGAAAATCAAAGAAGAAGCTTGAATTCCTAAGAAACTTGATAAACCATAGGTAGCTTGGCTTGACCGAAAATAAATCTTCTCTTTTTTCTTTATTTATTGGTAATTTGTGGAGAATGAGAATTGGGGTGATATTTTAATGGGTTAAGTTTAATTAAGGTGTTTCACCAATTACCCATTAAAATTACACACTTAAAAGTGTCAGAACGACAAAGCAAAGTAGGAGAAATTGAGGGGGAAAATCATAAAAGCCTTGAGATTTTCGTCCAATTTTTGGTGCTCTTTTTGCATTTTGCGGGTCGTACATTTGATTATGCAGTCGCACAATTTGGTGTGCGAACCGCACATTGAGATGCACATCCAACCAGTGATTTCCAGGACCACTATTACTATTGTATGGGTCACGTAATGGATTGCGCGGTCTCATAATTTGGTGTGCGAACAGCAAATTGAGCCGCACGCCAAACCATTAGGTCCACTACACTGCCTCATTTTAATAAATTTTTCATATCTCCCTATTCCTAGCTATATATGACACGCGGTGTATTGCTTTGGATTCTAGACTCAAAGAAACTTCTTTTGATAGGTTATGGGTCATCAGAGTCATTATAGATTAGGATATATGATCAATTAAAGTTGACCTATGTACGGTGGAACCTCAAAATGAGCAAATTATAAAGGGTCTTGAACTCAACTTTGGTTCTATGAGTTATTTATGAACTCTAATAACTTCAAATGCGTACAATATACTTAAGTTAGGGATTTAATAACTTAGAATTTAGTTGACGCTCCTAGTATTCGAACTTAAGCATGAGCATAGAAAGATTCAAACACTAGATAAATTTTTGGGGATTTACATTATCTCTCCCTTGGGATCATTCGTCCTCGAATGAAACCTTGGGCTACAAATTAGCGGAGAAGGTAGGTTTCTCACTACATGAGTTGGGAACTTGCTTGACTTACATAAATGACCCATGAGGTACGACCTTACGCATATTTCAACTGACCCAAATACATCTGACTTCTTCTAGACCCATAGGTCGTGACTACACTGATAATGCATAAGTAATTACATAAGGACTCATGTAATGCCATGAAATACATTTTTCATACTATATATGACTAGCATACGAAAGAAAAGCTTGAATGAGAGGATATTACCTCAAATTGAAGTGGAACAGAGGTAAATAGATTAGGGTACTTTTGCATCATATGTGTTTCAGCTCCCCATGTGGTACTCTCAGCTAACTAATTTCTCCAAAGAACTTTGCTTGAGACTATATCCTTATTGCTAAGCTTGCGAACTTTTTTATCTAGAATCTGAATTGGGACTTCTTCATAAGTCATGGTGTCCTTGACACAGATATTGTATACTGGAACAACTAACAAAGGATTTGACAAAAGCCTTCTCAATATAGAGACATGAAAAACTGGATGAAGATCAAGCTAATAAGCAACATTACCAACCCTGTTCAAAATTTAATTTGGGCCAATGAAACGGTGCTGAGATTTCCCTTCTTACATAATCTCATGATTCCCTTCATTCTTTCCCACCAATACACTTCTTTTAAATTTCTATACATCTTAGTAGCATCCGGATGAATAGAGTACTAAGAGCTATGAGATTCTGCCAAAATCTTTTCCCTCAGCTGATCGACATTTGGAACACATAATCTGTCATCACATTTGAGAACACTATATGCCCCTTTGGAGTAAACTCCATCTTTATATATACCCAAATCTGCTCTACTCTTCAACTTAAGAGAGAATAGGTATCTATCCTGCTTCTCTTTTACCTCAACCATTAGGGAATACTCGGAAGCATTCTAAACCAACATACTACCATCCTCAGAATCAACCAACCTAACACCAAGGCTATCCAACTTACAAACTTTCTTAGCTAACTTCCTCTTCTCTTTATCAACATAAGAAACACTACCCATAAACAATCTACTAAGGGCGTTTGCCACTATGTTGGCCTTGCCCGGGTGGTACATAAAAGACATATCATAATCCTTCAGCAACTCTAACCACCTTATCTGACAAAGATTCGAAGACTTTTGGTCAAACACATATTGCAGGCCCTTCTGATTAGTAAACACATCAATATGCACACCATACAAATACTGTCTCCAGATTTTTAAAGAAAAGACAATACCGGCTAACTCAACATCATGAGAGGGGTAGTTCTTCTTATGGACCTCAAGTTTCCTAGAAGCATAAGCAACAACTCGACCATGCTGTATCAATACACAACCCAATCCAACCCTTGAAGCGTCACAATAAATAACAAAACCATCTGAACCATCTAGCAAGATACGGACTGGGTTGTGGTTAGCAAAGTTTTCAACCTTTGGAAACCTTCTTCGCACTTACCTGACCATTCAAATTGCACCTTTTTTTGAGTTAACTTAGTCAAACAAGGATATGAAAGAGAAATCCTGAACAAATTTGCGGTAGTAACCGGCTAAACCAAGGAAACTACGAATATCAGAAGGAGAAGTGGGTATTGGCCAATTTTGGAGTGCTTCTACTTTTTGGGAACCAACACGAATACGCTCACTAGAAATGACATTACGTAAAAATGCAACTGATTTAGGTAAAATACATACTTGGAGAATTTGGCGTAAAGCTTGCGGTCACGAAGAGTTTAGAGGAAAATTTTCAAATGATTTTCATGATCTTTCTTGCTTTTGGAATATATCAGACTATCATCAATGAAGACTATCACAAACAAGTTTAAGAATTGCTTGAAGACTCTGTTCATGAGATCCATGAGTGCATTAGTTAAGCAAAATGACATGACCACAAACTCAAAGTAGTCATAACATGTAATAAAAGTTGTCTTAGGAATATCTAAGTCCGTAATATTAAGCTGATGATAGCCTGAACGAAGGTTGATCTTTTAGAAATGATTACCACCTTGTAATTAATCGAATAAGTCATTAATCTTGGGAAGAGGATATCTATTCTTGATTGTTACTTTGTTCAATTGGCGATAGTTAGTGCACATTCTGAGTGCCATCTTTCCTTCGCACAAATAAGACATGGGCACCCCATGGAGACACACTAGGGCGGATAAAACCCTTGTCTAAAAGATTGTCTAATTAATCCTTAAGTTCTTTGAGTTTAGCAGGTGCCCTTTTGTATGGAGGAATGGAGCTAGGCTAAGTACTAGGAATGAGATCTATGCCAAAGTCTATCTCCCTGTAATGAAGAACTCCAGGTAGATCCTCAGGGAACACATCTATAAAATCTCTAACAACTGACATAGAATGAATGTCAAGAATTTTAGTCTTAGAATACTTGACCCGAACCAAATGATAAATACATCTCTTGGAAATCATCTTTCTAGCCTTCAAATATGACATGAACTTTCCCTTAGGAACAGTGGCACTACCCTTCCATTCGAGAATGGGCTTATTAAGAAGTTGGAAACAAACAACTCTAGTCCTACAATCCATGGTGCCGTGGAAAAAACATAGCCAATCCATGCCAAGAATGACATCAAAATCCACCATAGCTAACTCGACTAGATCAGTAGGGAAGATTTCATCGAAGACTGAAATGGGGAAATTACAATATACTCTTTTGGATAGAATGATCTCACCAACTGGAGTAGTGACATAGAAGGGTTTTGGAGATTCTCATAATTAACTCCAAACTGATTAGCAACATAAGGTGATATAAAGGATGGATTAGCACCAGGGTTTTAGCAATGCATACATATCAATATCGTGAACTCTGAGCATACCTATAACAATATCAGTAGATTACCCTAGCTCCTCATTAGTAATAGCTCCCCAAGGATATGGAGGAGGAAATGGTACAGGTGCAGGTGGATCCTGATTCGCTTGATGATCTGATCAATGAGGAGGCATGATATGAAATGTACAAGCATGAGTTAGATAGGAAATTGTAGGAGTTAAACTCCTAAGTATGAAAAGAGATGTGAACAAAGGGAAACTTTTCCTAAACGCTTAGTAGCCTCTAAGTTTTATATGTGAGCATTCATATCCATAATAGAGACTCTACCTTACGCTGGCTTTTAGACATCCTAGGACACACTCAACCTAGTGCTCTAATACCAAGCTTGAAATGCCCCAGAGTCACCCCCTAAGCGTCACAGGGCATCCTCTACTATTGGGTTTCCCCAATAGCTTCAGACGAACCCTTCTGGATAAATCATGCTCTAATATACACTCTTAAGCAAAATCATAACTAAGTAATATCAATATAGTATCTATGATAGGACTATTTTGCGTAAGTCCATAAAAGACAATATCATAATAAAGGATAACTCAATATCAATTCTAACACATTTGTTTGAAAGCCACTAAGTAAAGATAGCTCTAGGCTTCTATGGATAAGTTTCAAGCTAACCTTAGAGTCAAAGTAAGACAAATCAAAATAGTAGTAAGTCTAATATCCGTATCTAGGAAAATAACAACTCCATAGATGACTCCGATTCCCAGAACATGGGAACTGACCACTGCCTCAGAATCTCAGAATGTAAGCTCAGTAACCAGGAACAGATGGAAAGTCACCTGAACATACATGGATGAAGGCCATGTAGGGCAAAATAGCAGTCAGTACTGTAATTACTGAGTAAGAAGAAAAGGTAAGAAATAGCAGGTAAATGCAACATGCTCAAATTAATTAAATGACTATATCAAGTGACTAAATCAAGATTGGAAATGCAATGCATGAGCAGTAATAATGCCAGTAAATCCTTGTACAAATTCATGTAAATATCAATAGCGAAATCAATGTGGTAATGACTCAAAGTAAAATATATCAAGTTCAAATATCAATGTGGGAGGTTCTATAACCAACATATAAGACCACATGAGCTGAATGTAGAACCCAACATACTCTTGCTAAAAAGGAATACATCACTCTACCTTGGGCATGTATAGTATATTGTACCTAGTAGATCTAACTAGAAATTAACATGACATGCAGTTAGCTCGTGTCATATATCAATTCTATGTTGGCAACATAGCTTGGGATGTAGTCCCTTGGTGTTAATACTACTCCTAATTCAATGTCCAGCCCTAATGGGCAATAATTCTCATGTCCAGCCTCAATGGGCGATAATTCAGCCTCAATGGGTGATAATTCTCATGTCCAAGCCTCAATAGACGATAATTCTCATGTCCAAGTCTCAATGGGAAATATTCATGTCAAACTTCTTAAACATTTTCCATGTCGAGGTATTATTCTTAGCCTTAATTATCATTATGTCAAACTTGTAAAAATTTAATAGTAGTGACTCGATAAAATTACTTATCCTATAATTGATCAAATGCCCTAGAAAATATTTCATTACACTTTCAAATTCCTTGTCAAATTGATCAAATAATAATTCAGTTAAATCGTGCATTCATGAAAGATTATATGCAATAAAACTTGACCAAAATCATAAGTAATAACCCTAAAATATAATGTAAAATAGTGGACAATTATTGAGATAAAACTCAATACTTTAATGAAAAAATCCAAATAGGGTTCTTGGGCATAAGGGCGAAGGGAAGCCCTTATTGATGATCCCTCTTACCTGGAACGTAGAAAACTTGAAGCCTCTTGAAGAAAATTGAAGAAGAATCTTGAATTCCTAAGCAACTTGATGAACCTTAGATATCCAGGCTTGAGTGAAAACAAATCTTCTATTTTTTCTCTTTGTTGGTAATTTGGGGAGAGCGAGAATTGGGGTGATATTATAATGGGTTAAGGTTAATTAAGGTGTTTCACCAATTAAACATTAAAATTACACACTTAAAAGTGTCAAAACGACATAGCAAGGTAGGAAAATTAAGGGAAAAGATCTTAAAAGTGCCTGAGATATTCGTCCAGTTTTTGGTGTTGTTTTCACGTTATGCGGGTTGCACATTTGATTGTGCGGTTTCATAATTTGGGGTGCAAACCACACATTGAGCCGCAAACCAAATCAGTAGGTCCACTACACTCCCTACTCCGAGCTCCAAATGACACGCGATTTGTTACATTGGATTCTAGACTCAAAGAATGTTCTATGGATAGGTTATGGGTCATTAGAGTCATTATATATTGGGTTATATGGTCGATTAAATGTGACTTATGTACGAACGAACCTCAAAATAAGCAAATTATGAAGGGTCTTGAACTCAACTTTGGTTCTATGAGTTGTGTATGAACTTAAATAACTTCCAATGCTTATAATATACTTGGGTTAGGGATTTAATAACTTAGAATTAAGTTGAATCTCCTAGGATTAGAACTTAAGCATGAGCATAGAACGGTTAAAACAATAGATAAATATTTAGGGTGTTACAGCTCCCTACCTGGATAAAGTATGGGGAGAGATTTGACACCAACATATCTATGCGGTTGAACATGTATGCAACCATCTCAGGGGCATACCTAGAAAGCTTAGTGAACTTCAACCCATACTCTTCCATGTTAGAGCATTGCTCCAGACTCAAAAACTCCCTAACCTTATCATGTCTCTTCTCCCTCAGGAAGAACCTACCCATGAATGCTTCCTCAAACTCATCCCACATAGGAGGAAATGCTTCTACCCCTTTATTATTCTTCCAAAGATGATTAACAAGACCTAGCAACATCTTTTAGTGATAAGAAGCTAAGTCTACCCTGTCCACCTCCAACAACCTCATCAACTCATCAATCTTAATGTCCTCTAAAAATCTCTCTAGGTCCTCATCCACCCTCGAAGCAAATAATTTTGGAGGACTCAACCTAAGACTCTCTTACACTCACAACTCTTGCATCAAGAACTATCTGAGCTAAAGGTGTAGGGGATGCCTATCGAGACTGTTCTATCATTGTATGAGCCATCATGTGCATTATATTACGTAATTTAATAATGGTGATATCTGTTGTGGCTCTAGAGATAGTTGAGCCTGGTTCTGTTGATTCTTGTTCCTAGCTAGGCAATTTTATCATCATGGGGGCATGACCTAAAATACGTAAAGCATGAGTCAGAATAGAAATTTGGAGTTATACTCGAAAGCATGAGATAGAATTATGAACAAAGGGAAATATTTCCTCCACACTCAGTAGCCTCTCTATTATAAGTACGATGCAGTCCATATCCATAACTAAGAATCTACCTAATATTTTCTTTCAAACTTATAATAGGACTCTATGAACCTAGTGCTCTGATACCAAGATTGTCATGCCCCAGAGTCACCTCCTAGGTAGGACGGACATCCTTAACTACCAAATCACCGCAATAGTCTTAGATGAACCACTTGTCCCGTACATGTCTCTCTCACTCTATCTCAGTGGAAGTAATATCGTAATAAGAAATCATAAAGAAATGGTGAACCTCATGTCAATCAATAGATAAGCCTAATAAATATGAAAACTTAATGTCTAAGTCTGACATCATCTATGTCTGAAGCCACTAATAAGATGGATACTAAAAAATAAGCCAAGACAATGCCTTTAGCTTGCCAGAACTGAATAATAGTAAACTCTATCTCTAATGTTTGAACTCTAAATCAACATAAAAATATACTTCATCTAGCTTCCAAATCAAGTGGGAACTCACCACTTCACTTCAATCTATCAGGAATGTAGATCCAAGTCAACCGCAAGCGTCTGGAAGGTTGGCTGAACCTATATGTGTGAAATACATGCAGCACAAGAAAGTATGTGATCAATATATTTGAATATACTGAACATGAGATGGGTTAGTTTAATAGGCTATATCATTAATAAAGGAACTAGTTATGCAATGCATGAACACATATTCATACCTTGACTGCTATCTGCTGACTCAAATAAGAAAAAGTATATAATAAAATAACAATAAAATAAATGTCTTGTTTTAGTCTTGTTACCTTTGAATATATCTTTTCTAACTCTACTGACCTGACTGATAAAGAACCGACCATACTGACTAACTAACCAAATAACTAACCTTGGAGGTTCTATAACCGAGATGTTAAAGCGACTAATATTCTTCTTGTGAAAGTTTTGTAGCTGTTATTGGTGATTTTGGTCTTGCTTAGGTTTTAGACTATAGAGATTCACATGTTTTAACCCAGTTAGTGATCGTAGGTCATATAGCCCCAAAGTATCTATCAACTGGCCAATCATCTTAGAGGAAAAATTCCTTTGGCAGATATATTTAGGTGATGTATACAAGATCTGGTAGATATATCATTGTCTTGGCCTATTTTTACATACAAGGTGGTTCTCTTCAAGAATCTATGAATTTTGCTGAACTGTTTGGAGTTATACATAGTATAACCATTGAATTAGCTATGATGTAAAGTTGATTTCTTACATTGTATCACTTTAGTCTAATCAGTTATCATGCTCGACTCTTGTTAAGCTAAACTGAAGTGAAATTTTTTTAGGTATCTATGAGCATGCTAGTTTAAGTGTTTAATAGTAGTATTCTTTCTTGTTAACTGCTATCCTTGCGACAAATGTTGATTTTGGTGATAACATATTTACTTTTGTAGTGATAACCATCTTCAAGTATTGCGTATCACTTTAATAGAATCAAAAAAATTATAGGGCATAGAGTAGATAGTCTATAGTAACCTATGTGAATTCGTGAGCTCCTAAGGGCTGTTTTGAATTCTATAGTACTTGAATTGATCATGTATGGCTTATTGAAGATGTGCATCTACATAATGCTCATTTCTTATTCTAAAAATCTCTATCCTATTTGTGAGTTCTTGTTGGAAAATCTAAGTGTTTTTCCTTTTTTCCATCTAAAGATTAATATATACACAAACCTCACATAAGAAATTGTGCCCGCACAACTTGTAATCATCTCTGGAGATATATACCGCAAGATATAACTTTGTTGTTTGATCTGAAAATAAAAAATGAAGCTGATGAGGATGAAAGAAAAATGATGCAAGAACTTGAGCTCAAAAAAGAACGAATGCAGGATGAGCCCAGACCAAAAACTAAGTCACATAGAGAGAAGAAGTTGTTAGGTGACACTATTATTAAAATTTATGAATATTTTAGTGTAAACTCTCTGCTTCAATGAAGTCAAAAGTTTTGGATGTAATGTACTTAAATGATATAAATTATAGATACGTATTGTATTGTTATTATTTGTATCTTGTTGAATATTAATTTATATATGATAGTTATTATGAGTGTAGTGTATTTTATAGTTTTGCAGCCACTGTTACCTCTTTTATAACCATTAAGCAAGGTATAATGTTACAAGCATTGGCGATGGATATATTTTGTAGCTAAAGTAAATATGTAAAAAAAATGCGATGAATTTGCTACAAAATTTATTTTGTAGCTAAAATAAATATGAAAAATTCAATGTTATGATGAATTTTCTATAAAAAGTTTTACACTAAAATTAGGCAAATTAACCACCAAAAAAGACTAGCGGCGAATATTTTTTCGCAAATATGAACTAACAACAAATTTTTTTATCGGACTATAGCGACAAAATAATCAATCTAGTGACTTTTTTTTGCTATAAGTAGCTACAAATAATTTCAATTGCTACAACGGATTTATTTTTTCGTGCGCTTAGCTATACACATTTTCATTACAAAATTAATTCGTCACTAAATCAGCTTAGCGATGGAAACAGGTTATTTAGCGACAGTGTTCGTCTGTCGCTAAACACAGTTTTTTTGTAATGTCATCACCATGATCATTATTGAGAATAACAAAATTAAATGCAATTACCATAAACAACCTGTAATTTAATGAGAAAAATAAACGAATTGAATTTTGCATACTATTTATCTAAATCCCTTAAATTTGGTATCAGAGCATATAAGTTTCTAGGCCTATTTTTCCAAGACAATATTTACTATAATATTTTATGAAAAAATTAAGATCTTTTTATTTCATACGTAAGTTTTATAATCAGTTGTGGGATGCTAAGAAATATCATAAATATAAAACTAAGAAATTAGAAAAATTAGAAGAACATCTAGTATTTATAAAAAGTTCTACAGTTAAATCATTAGGTATTACTTTATTTAATAAAGAATATAGGAGAAGAATTAAAGAAAAAATTAGTAACTTATCGTTAATAACTTACCGTATTTAGTATATATTGTTACTCATTAGTTTTCATTTTTATATATTTTTATATATAAATATTATTAATAACTCTTATATATTCGTACTAATTTTAAATTTAAACTATACAAGTATATATTTTGTATTAATTAAATGCGTTCAATTTTATTTTTTATAAAATAAAATTACTATTCACAACGGGGTGGACTGGACACTGTTCACGTGGTTGGGTCGGGTCGGAACGGATCGGTACGGATCAAACATTTTGGATCGAATTGAACAGACCCATTTTAACTCGGCTTGGATTGAGCCTAGTTGGTCCAAAGACTAAATGGGCCGGTTGGTACCGGACTGGCTAAAGGTATAACATAATCAGCAATATGAGGATGCACGGACCATCAACTAATGCTAGTATATGTAGTTTTGAGAGAAAAAAAACACCAATTACCATATTACACAGAGTAAAATATAATTTTAAGAGTCCTTAATTAAATTTAGTCGACTTACTTACGCTTGTTGGACTTCATAAATTGTATAAGATGGCATGTTATATCGTTAATAACTCATATTTGACTAAACTTTTTATCATCTATCGATAAATAGGATAAGCAATGAACTTTTATTTTTAGTAACATTCTTTCTTTTGATTTTTCTTTATAGTGACATATTTTATTGCATTATGTAAAATAATTTTCTTCAACTACCCTCTTTTCAATGTTCTTGCTAGCTAATTTGCGAGCAAGCAAGGGCCAACTAAAACAATTATTTTAAACCTTTAAGACTGAAAGGCTTCATCTTTTATTGTTATTATTAAATATAATATATAAAATTTATAGAATTATCATGATAAAAAGTTCTTCCCTTTGGATTTTTATTGAAGTCATTAGACATGCGAGCATGAATTCTATAATAAATATGCAATATGTAGAGAGAATGAATTTATAAAAATATTGATAATGAAATAATAAAGTTGATTGTCGAATCTTTTAGAATTAATTATTTCTAATTTCTAATAATAGTTAATCAACCAAATTATAAATTTAAAAATGGATCTAAACTATTCAAAATATATGAAATTATTTTCGGCACTTTTAAGTTTACGTAGAGATTGATTAACACTTTTTGAAAAAGTACATGAATCAAGTTATTTTTCATTTTAAAATAGATTTAAACTAATGCAAAATATATGTGAAATTATTTCTGTCATGCATTATATATCTACGAAAAATCGAGATTACAAGATGACAACTATCTATATAGAAAAATAGCTGGAGACATTTGTTCTATGTTGAAGTTACGTTTCTTGGCGTTGATGTTTGAAAAAGTACGGTTGAGTTTGTTTTCTGTGTTGGAAATTTAGCATAAAACTTACATGAAATTCTAGAAACAATTAACCCTGACTTTATCAACTTGTGAACTGGATCTTATGTCAATTTCGTTTTCTTGTTTCTTTGTCCTATAATATCTATCATCTAGGAGTTTGTTGAAATTAATTTCATCCAAGAAGATGGAGCAAAGATTTTAGATTTATGTTAGTCACCTACTCCCTCCGTCTTAAAATATCTATTGTGATTATTAAAAATAGTATCTTAAATTATTTATTATTTTAAAAGTTAAGATAAAATTAATTAGCTTTTACCTATTTCATCCTTAGCCGCAATGGTTTTAAAGACTACAAACACTTAAATAGAACAAATAATTAATAAAAAAATTTATATTTTAAGACATAAATAAAAACAGATTAGTTAAAATTTCCTCCTAATTAATATTTTCTTAATAGGACTGTAAAAAGAACGACATGTACTAAGTTTTGGATTTTCGAATAGTAAATATATAATGCTATGGTTAGACCTATACCCCGAAATGCTCCCAGCATAATTTCTTTTTTATTTCTATTGTTGAAGAGAACTATGAAAGATTTAACTTAGGAAATTTGACACATAATTTGTTATGCAAGCTCTAATCTTTGGCTGTTAGGTATATTACTATATTTAGGCTATACTTCGGACGAAGCCTCATGGAGCAAAGCCTCACATATAGACTTTTAGATATTTTCCCATACTCTGTCACAAGGCGAGTCCCAAGTCAAGTTCCAAACTTGCGGATTTTTCACCAAGTCGTTGAAGACTTATAAATACAGTTGTATCCTAGTCGTTCTTCACAAGACAAGTTACAAAGAAGGATTGTAGAATAACGGTAACAATTAGATAATTATTATTAATACGGTAATAATTAGATAATTACTATTAATACCGTAGAATAATGGTAGTAGTTAAGTGATTACTGTTAATGCATTCAAAGTGGCAATAATCATTGCGGAGGTTACTCCCTGTTTATAGCCCCCCACTAAAGTGACAGTTAAAAGAGACATATATAAAAGTCAGAAAGCAGGAATGCAAAGATACGCGCAATACTATTTATAGAATATTCATACAATCTTCTAAAAGCTCATTGCTAACTTAAGCATCAGAGAATTACCCCGGGGACCACCCTGGGCTCTGTTTTGCAGGTACATATCCTAGATTCATTGACGTCATTCATTATTGTAAGGTAAATTTAGCAGTATAGTTGTTGGTGATCTGTTGAGGTTCATCAATTGGCCTCATCTGTTGGGAACGAGTTGTAGATTTTTGTTTTGAAAAACTAGAATTCAAAGACATTGAGAAGATGGTTACCACAAGAAGTAGAAACACACGAGGGGCGAGTCATGATGGCGTGGCTACGGCCCGCGGCAGTACTGGCTAGGGTGTTAGTGACCGCGGAGGATGGGCACAAGTTAGTCGAGTGTCTACCACCCATCCTAGTCGGCAGGGTGACCCCCGAGATGAGGACCAATGAAGGTACTCAATCCAGCCAAGGAAGGAGCCGCATACTTGAGGAGGAAGCACACTGAAGTCCAACGGAGTCAACTGACTCGAACGAGGTGAATCCTCGTCATAATAGACTGAAAGAGACACTATCCGAGGGACGACTCGAAGTCGTAGCCCTCGACTAGATCGGAGCCCACTCCGAGATCGTATGGAGGAATTAGCCATAGAGAAACTCCTCAAAATAATTTTATTAAAAATGAGTTGGATAAAATTCTAGGAATTGATAAAGCAGAAGACGTGTTACCCTTTTTCTAGAACCATAATGAATACTCCTTGACCAAAAGGTTTGAAATCCCCAGCGATCAAACCTTATGATGGGGGCACTGACAGTGATTTCTTATCCCAATTCAAATTTCAGATGATGAACCATCAATGCAATATGGAGCACATGTGCAGAGTGTTCCCAGAATTTTTAATTGAAAAAGCCAGGATTTGGTCTTTCTTATGCTCGTTTCTATCAGGAAAAAAGATGGTGAAGAATTCTGCTGACCTTCTGGATGTCAAGAAAAGAGATGATGAAACCATAAACGCGTACTTGGAGCACTTCACAGAGGAAAGCCTGCATATTGAGCATAAGACTGACCAGCTCATTATTTTTACCTTTTTGAACGGACTTCAGCCCGATTATCTTTATACCGAGCTGAGGAGGAACATTCCACAAACGAAACAAGAATTTTTCCAGGTGGTTAGAAGTTTTTCCATGGCGGATGAGGAAAATAAAAAGAAGAGAAGAAAATAGGTCTAAGAAGAAGTCAAGTAAAGGGAAGATCCCTAAGGAAAACGTGTTTAACAGGGTGAATAGGGGGCGAATTGAGCCCAAAATTTCTGAAAATACAGTGACGCCCCTGACGAAGATGAGATCGGAGATCTTGGCACTTCATCAGGATGTGTTAAGACCACCACCAGCACTATAGGCTCTACGACATAAACAATCCCGAAATATGTGTGTCACTTTCATAATGATCACGGTCATGAGATCGAGATGTGCAAAGATCTTATGAGGGAAATCCAAGAGTGCTTGAAACGGGGTATGTTTACGCAATATGTTGTTGTTCCTCCTGAGGTCAGGGTAGAGGCAGCTGAGGTAACTACCAACACCACGGGAATCGTGGTTTTAATCAAGGAGGTCGGGGACAAGGCCAACAATACAAGAAGTGGGATTCACCTCAGAATCAAAATCTCTAATACCATAATCAAGGGTATCCAGGTTAGAATCATAACTTTAATCCTAATTACATTCCCCTGGGTTTCCAACAACAATATGGGAATGTAGCTTCCATATCAGCTCTGCCCCCTCCTTAGAATCCAAACAATAATGTCACAGGGATAATTAATGTAATTTTTGGTGGACCTCCAGAGGGGGTGTCCCAAACCACTCTAAAAGCAGAGGAGAGAAGAGTACCTTTAGAGGAACCTCACCACAAATGTTTTAAATCGAACGAGGTTATCACCTTTTCAGAGAAGGATGCTGTCCCAGGGGAAATGCCGCACGTTGATGCCTTGGTCATAAAAATGATCATGGCAAACAAAACAGTACATCGAGTGTATGTGGATAATGGTGCTGCTGTCAATATCATTTTTTTCCACATGCTTTAACTAGCTCTAAATTGATTGAGGTAGTTTGCGGTGGACTGATCAACCGCTTCAAACTTTTACCCAAGGAGAGGTGATGCAGAGGGGACTACCCTAGGCAGAAAACTATGATGGTCAAGTTCTATGTAATCAATGCACCATCTCCTTACAACGTCATCTTGGGACGTGATTGGTTAACACCCGTCAAAGCAATTTGTTCATCCTATCATCTCATCTTGAAATTTCCTATAGATTATGAAATAGCTTCGGTCCAAGGTGATTAATATGTTTAACAAAAGTGTATGAGAATTGCACTTAAAAAGAAAGTGCCAGGGATGAACAAGTAGCAATTACAGATTTCTCAACCTAGGGTCATACCTCGGGAGAGAGTTAACATCGTCCCTTTAGGAGAAGTAGATGACAATGTGGTTGAGGCCCTAATGGGCCCTAAATTCCCTGAAAGGAAAGTTAGGGTAGGATCATCTCGGGATCCTGCACTCTATCAGCGGATAGTATCATTGCTGAGAGATTTTAAGGATGTTTTTGCTTGGTCCCATTTGGACATGACAGAAGTCTCACCAGAGGTGATGGTTCATCGGTTAAATATGGATCTACAAGTCAAACCTATATAGAAAAAGAATAGAGTGTTCACACCTGAAAGAAATTAGGTCATCCGAACTGAGGTTGAGCAGTTGCTCACAGTGGATATTCTGTTCGAAGAAAAGTATCTGACCTGGATTTCCAACCCGGTTATATGACAAAGGCAGGGGTAGGATGGAGAATGTTTGTTGATTATACGTATCTAAAAAAATATTATCCAAAGGTTGCTACCGCATGCCAGTAATTGATCAGAAAGTAGAGGCTGTCTCAGGTTATAAACTTTTGAGTTTCTTGGACTTATACGAGGGTTATAATTAGGTGCTCATGGACGAGGAGGATGCCCCTAAAACTGCCTTCATTACGGATTGGGGAGCATTCGCATATAAAAAGATGACTTTTAGTTTAAAAAATATTGGAGCCACGTACCATAGGATAGCGGATAAAGTATTTGCAAAGCAAATTGACAGAGTAGTTAAGGTCTATATGGACGACATCGTCGTAAAAAGAAAAAAACCTAGTGACGAGCTTAAGAGATTTGGAGGAAGTCCTTCTACTTCTGAGACATACAGGACTAAAGTTGAACCCGATGAAGTATGATTTTAGGGTCAGCTCAGGTAAATTCCTAGGGTACGTCGTATCCAAAAAAGGGTTGAGTGTGAACCCTTCAAAGGTAAAAGTGGTTGCTGAGATGAAAACTCCAACGTACCTAAAGGATGTACAGAAGCTGATGTGGTGCTTGGGATTTTTGAGTCATTTTTTGTCGAAGTCATTTGAAAAGTAGTTGCCATTCTTTCGAGTTTTGAAAAGTGCTAAAAATTTCTAGTGGATAGACGATTGTCAAAAATCCTTTGAGGATCTAAAACAACATATGATGATGTTGACTGTGCTAACTGTACCAAAACCAGGAGAAACCTTATACTTATATCTAGAGGAAGCTGGAGAAGCAGTGAATGCTGTTCTTGTCAAAGAGGATAAGGGAACGTAGAAACCGGTCTATTTTGTTAGTAGAGCTACGCATGGAGCCAAAGTGAGATACTTACCAACTGTAAAGAAGGTGTTGGCACTAATAACCAAGGCTCGATGACTTCGTCCCTATTTCCAAGCATACCCCATTTGTGTGTTAACTGATGTACCTTTAAAGCAGGTACTTTTAAAGTCAGAAGCCTGGGGGCAGTTGATGAAATGGGCAGTTGAGCTCGAAGAGCATGGAATTGATTTCTGACCTCAAAAAGAAAATAAAGGTCAAGATCTAGCAGACTTTTTGGTGGAAATGCATGAATCCTCCTTGGGGGCAACAGAACATTCTATGAAGAAGACAGTGGTAAATGAAGAGCCAAAAATACCAAGTTATTGTTGCCTCATGCATGTAGATGGAGCCTTCAGTGAGGACGGTAGCGGGGCTGGAATCTTGTTCAGAAGTCCTAAGGGGGCTGAGGTAATGTATGCGTTGCGTTTTACTTTTAAAACGACAAAAAATACGACATAATATGAAGCGTTGATAGCAGGTCTACGCCTGGCTCATCAAATGAAGGTGAAGTCACTCTCAGTCTTCAATGATTCCCAACTCATGTTTAATCAAGTAAAGGGAACTTACGAGATAAAAGATACCCAATTAAAGAAATACTTGCAAGTAGTAAAGCGGTTGCAGGATGAATTTTCCTATTTTCAGATAACCGAAGTCCCCGAGGTGAAAATAAGCAAGCTGATCTGCTTAGGAAATTGACATCCTCGGGAAAAGAAAAGAAAGGACACTAAGTATTGGCCGAAGAGGTTCGTTAGCCCAGTATATGTGAAGTCAAAGTCTCTATGATGGAAGAGATAAATAATAGCTAAATGAGTCCTTAATAAAATGTCCTTTTTACAATCATTACTGAGGTGTGTTGGGCCTGTTCAAGCTAATTACATAATTCGGGAGATTCATGATGGCTCATGTGGTAGCCACTTGGGTGCGAGAGGATTGGCAAAGAAGATTTTAAGGTGGGGCTATTACTGGCCCACTTTGTTCCAAGAAGTACATGACTTCATCCAGAAGAGTTCAAAGTGCCAATTCCACGCACCAGTAACTCGACGACCTCAGATGGAATTAGTCTCAGTGTAGAGTTTTGGCCCTTTGCCCAGCGGGGAATTGATAACGTGGATTCCTTTTTCTGAAGCCCCGGGAAGGATGAATTTTTTAGTAGTGGCCATAGAATATTTTAGCAAGTGGGTAGAGGCGGAACCCTTAGCCACGATTATAGGAAAAAAGATTCTAAACTTTATTTGTAAGAACATTGTTTTCTGGTTTGGGATACATAAGAAGATCATTTCAGACAATGGAAACTAGTTTGCAGATGATCCATTTAAATCTTGGTGTGAAGAAATTCAAATCACTCAAAATTTTCACTTCGGTTGCAAACCCCCAAGCGAATGGTCAAGTGGCGGTTATAAATAGAACATTACTGCAAGGCCTGAAAATGAGGCTGGATAAAGCAAAAGAAGATTAGGTAGATAACTTATCTCATGTTCTATGGTCATATAGGATGACTCCATGAACACCCAATGGGGAAACCCCCTTTAGTCTCAAGTACAAAACGAAGGTAGTAATTCTGGCTGAGAACGGGGTACCGAGTACGAGGTCGTTACATTATGTTGAGCGAGGGAATGAAGAAGAGCTCAGGATGAATCTTGACCTCTTAGAGAAGAGGAGAAAAATGGAAGCTATTTCTGAGGCCAAATAAAAGTAAGCTATGGCTAAGTATTACAATCAAAAGGTAAAGAATACATAATTTAGCCCAGGCTAGTATGTCCTGAGACGAAACAAACCTAGTCGTACTGAAACGTTAGGGAAAATTGAGGCGAACTCGAAAGGCCTTTATCAGGTTATAAATTGGCAAGGTTAGATGGTAGTGAATTACCAAGAATCTAGAATGTAAGTAATTTACGAAGGTTCTATTAGTAAAATTGTAATTTCTTAACTTACATTCTTTTCTTATAATTATTATTTTCTTTTAACTAACCTATGAATTATGAATTGTACCTGGCCTAAGATGGGTTATGCACTTTAACAAAAAACGCTGAGATGATAAATCGAACTCCTTTGGGATATTTGATTCGGCGAATTGCCAATGCTAATACATAATAAAACAACTTCGAGTATGGAAGTCCGGTTAGGCTAAGTGCCTCATTTTTGGAAATATTCAGATCGGTGAATTATCGATACTAATACATAATAAATTTACCTCGAGTACAAGAGTTCGGTTTGGCCAAGTGTCACTGTGAACAAATGTATATAGTTAGTTTATGCTAAAAACTTGGCCGAAGTTAAGGCACAACAAGAAATATAAGTAAATCGATTTCATTGAAGATCGGTTCGTTAAAATACCGTAGATACATTTATTTACATAGAATAATTTTTACCTATAAAATTTCTAATTACAATGTATATTGACTACTTTTATAGTGTGTACTATACTAACTCCTACGACCTTGTCAATCTCGAGATCTTCTGCCTCGTCCCTTCCACCTCTGACTGGTACAATGGCTGAAGAAGAGCCAGCTGAGGAGGAGTTTGTTCGGCTTGTGCGAGCTTGCATATGAACTCGAAAACTCTGAGGTATCTACTTTACATCATCATACATGGACAATATATAGTCCAAGATGGTATTATTCCTCTAGTAATCCATAGAACCCTCCCCATGGCTGGAGGCAATACTCTCAAGAGTGGCAGTCAGCTCGTGAACCCGCTCTTCATCCTCATTTAAGGTAAATAAACCTGCCTCATAAAATACTATATGTTCATACTCCTGTATTTAATCTTGAAGACTATTCACCTCAGCCTCACGATGGTCGAACTCGAGCTTGAAGTGTTCCACCTGGGATTTCCAGTAGGCAATACTCTTGTTAGAACTCTACAAGCACTTATGGGCATCCCTCCATAAGTCTTCAAGCTACTGGGAGATCTTTTATTTGCCTTCCTGAGTTGCTTCCTCTCTTCACTAGAGAGCTTTAATTTTTCCACCAAGCCTTGGAACTTGGCGTTGTTGAGAAACTCCTTGTTCTTCTCATGTAAAAGCCTCCGTATGGTAAGGAGTGAAGTTCTAAGAGTAAAGTTCTCTTTTTCCACTTGCTCAAGCATATAAGGGATGATTTTTTGAAATTAATATTAAGTAGGATAAGATTAACAGATAAAATTAAAGCAAACAATTATATTTCATTAATAAAAAGGGTCAAGTAGGCCGAAGTGATTTAACAACAACAAAAAAAAAATAATACACAGTCATCTGTCTACTGCTTCCGATTTGATCAATGTCCAAGGTAGGCTCTTACTCAACATGGGGATTAGAGGTCGGAGCATCGCCTAGGCCTTCGGTAGGGGAACTGCTAGGAGCATCATTGGTAGCCGGTGAGCTCTCGATGGGAGGCGTGTCTCTAGTAGTCTGAAAGTCTTTGATGTACGATTCATCGACCTTGATACATGACCTCAGTTCTTCCATCATTAAAGGGGTGGAACGCTGAGCTATGTACTTTATCAACGGGAACTCAGGTCTCCGTAACACAAGTTTGATGTACTCTTCAACCACGCGTGCTTCAGCTTCCCCATCGTACCTGAATCTCTCATCTTAGAGGGGAAGTTTGGGGAATTCCTCCAAGACCTTTTACAGCACCACTGCGCAGTTGGCTCTGAGGAGGGCCTGACTCAAGGACAAGGTGTATCTTGAGAAGGTGTTAGTTATAGAAACCTTCTCAAAAGTACTTCGGCAAACTCCCCTTGCCGATCGATGAAATCAGTCTTCAACCACTGGATCTCAGTTTCAACGGCCTTTTGTTTCTCCTCAGCAACCTTTTGTCTCTCCTCAGAGGCCTTTAAGTTGGCCTATACCTCTATCCGAAGAGCTCTTTCCTTTTTGAGATCTTTCTTAATTTGGTCCTCTTTGTGGACTAACTTGTCATGGATGGACAAAGCTTTTTTCGACCAAGCAATGAACTTTTTCTGAATCTGTAAAAAGGGAAATACAAATTAATAATGAGCAAAGTTAGAATGAGAGCATAAACCAGAAAAAACAAAGTATGTGAGGCTTATGTTTCCAAGGCCATCCAACGAGATGCCCTCAAAAGGGATCATCTTAGCAGACCTTTATTTCTTAGGAGATGGCGTCAGATCCACGCTACTCCTTTTCTTGCCTGCCTTTAGGGAAGTTTCCTTTTCTTCCACCCCCTTAAGAGGAGGGGGCTTGAGGTGGGTGCCTTAGCCGTCCCAGCAGAGGAGCTGGTTGACTTTTGTTTCCGGTACAATTTGATCTCAACCACTACAACAAGAGACAAAAACTTAGCCAAGTAATGATA
>JBDJHY010747172.1:0-15549 GCA_039654485.1 Withania somnifera | reverse complement strand
ACTCAAGTAGATTGGCTAAGCTTTACGTGAAGAAAGAGAAATGGAATTAGAAGGTGATACGAATATTAGAAGGTTGTGCCCAACACAGATTCAACTGGATAGAGGGATAAACACCTGGACGCTTCGTCCGATCCATCTGCCCTTTCGCTCAAGCTTCCAGTGAAACTAATTCCAGGTAGTTCAAAACCAACTCACATTCAATCGGATTACTAGTTTCTTTTCATTGATTCTTAGTTTCATTTTCTTGATTCCAAACACTAATTAACTACAAGTAATCGATTACTTACTTGATTGATTAGTTAGATTTGACCATTTTCTTTCTCGTCTACCAATTTTTTTGAGTTTTTCTCTTCTAGTCTCATAGAGGTAGAAGAGACCAAGATGGTAGAGACATGAGTCTTAACTCTATTAAGGAAACTCTTCCCACATTCAAGGGAGAGAGTAACCCTGATGCTTACCTCAATTGGGAAACACAATATGAGAGGATCTTTCCATCCAACGAATTAACCGAGGTTAAGAAGTCTGTTTATGCTATTGCCTAATTTGAAGGTTATTACATGGTGGGATTGTTAATGGAGAGAACTTCAAAATCATGGTTATTTACATCCACCACTTTGGGTAGAAATGAAAGCGGTAATGAGACGTAAATATGTGCCTCCAAGTTATTATCAAGAGTTGCGAACCAAGATATATAACGTGAAGCAAGGCAACCAAAAGGTTGAAACATATTATGACGAATTCCAAAACTTGTACTTGAGGTGTGAACTTGATGAAACCCCCGCAAAACGATTACTAGAATCCGGAATGGGTTGAATTATGACATTACTTCTCAAATGATTCTTGCCAAGTTTGAAAGTCTTGATGAAATATTCGATGGAGCAGTTGAAATAGAAAGAAAGAATAAGGAGAAGAGGACGTTCAAAACCCGAAATTATTCTTCTCCCAATCCTTGGAATAAGAACAAAGAAGTAGTCCCATCGTCTTTGAAGTGGAACAAAGACAAAGAAGTCAAGAAGCCATATGAGAAGAAGCCCTTTGAGAAGAACACTTTCGGAAGGAATTCACCACCAACGGCTACTAAAGAAGGAGGTAACGATCCTATTTTTACTAAGCCTAAAGGGTTCTAATATTTCAAATGCAAAGGTTTTGGACACAAGATAAGTGAGTGTTCGAACATGAGAAATATGACCCTTAGAGATAGGGTTGGCTCCTGATTCGATTTGAATCGAATCGAATCGAATCGAAAATCCATATTCGATTCAAACGATTCGGAGGCCTGACAATCGTTCAATTTGATTCGATTTCAGAATCAATTGGAATTGAATCGAAAGTTTTTAAAAATATATAAATATAATAATATATTATAAAATTATTTGTAAAATCTCAAGTTTAGCTTAATATGATATTTATTTATTATTTAACTATATCTTTTAAAATTCTTATGTGGATACACATGAAATGATCCTTTTAGCTGTTGCGGAGGATGAGATGAATGAACCGGACAATAGTAATAGCGATGAGTAAGACGCGAATATTTGGCTTCTGCTTAGGATTAGAATGTTCTTGAACTTCGTACAATTTAAAATATTGTATTTTAATCTAGGAGTTTGAATATTAGTAATTTAAAATATTATACTTTTAAATTAGTAGAATAGGAATCAGGCTGAATCGAATAAATAATTTTTGAAACTGTTTGGGTATTTAATTAATCGAATTGAAATTGGACAGAATCAAGGTATCGAATTGAAAATCGAAAAATTAAATCGACAAAATCGTAAATACTATTAAGAATCGAACGAGTCCAAGACTTAGATAATTGAAATAATCGGAATCAAATCAAAATCGCAAATAATCGATTCGAAATCGATAACATCCGGCCCTACTTAGAGATGGGGGGTCCCGATTTCTAAAAGAAGGAGAAGATAGTGATCCTCAATCGGATGAAAATGACTTCACAAGTGAAGAAGATGAGTGTGGCTCTGGAGGAGAGAAAGGAGACATCTCGGTTCCTAGAGGCATGAGGAGGAAGAGATTGCCGATTAGAGATGCATGCCCACAAGAAGGAGAGATTCCCATTCCAAATTATGTGGTTCGCTGGGTAATGATTAGCAAGCCTGTGGATGATCCAAGTCAAAGAGAGACACTCTTCCATTCTAAATGTCTCATTAAGGACCATGTTTGCTCCTTGATTGTTGATAGCGGAAGTTGTGCCAATATTGCTAGTGCTACCATGATGGATTATTTGAAGCTAACCACCACCATGCATGCCACCCCATATAAGCTCCAATGGTTGAATGAATGTGGAGAAATAAAAGTACACCTACAAGTGAAGATCAAGTTAAAAGTTAGGGACTACCATGATGAACTCCTATGTGATGTAGTTCCTGTGCAAGCTTGTCATGTACTACTTGAAAGACCTTGGTAATACGACCGGTCAACAAAGCATTATGGGAGAACAAACACCTACTCCCTAAGGAAGGATGGTCGTAAATA
Organism: Withania somnifera; assembly: GCA_039654485.1. NCBI lineage: Eukaryota > Viridiplantae > Streptophyta > Magnoliopsida > Solanales > Solanaceae > Withania > Withania somnifera. The sequence continues at coordinate 13,056 of JBDJHY010747172.1, read as the reverse complement.
TGTACTCCACCCACTACCACCCTCTCAGGTGAGTGTCAGTTATGGTCGAATAAAAGTATTAAGGAGAAGGTGAGTAAAGGAGAAGATGTTTCCAAAGAGGTTAGGCTCGAGGATGAGAGTAAGAAGAAAAGGAATTGAAAGTGAAGGGCAAAGTGTTGCTCTTGAGGAGTTATAAGGAGATAAGTGAGGAAGTGGAAAGCCAAAGCCCATTGGTCCTTATCACGTATAAGGATCATGTTTTGCATACTAACGCTCTATTTCTTCTCTCCCCCATTCTATTTCCCTTGATTTGCAGGATTACAAGAATATCTTTTCGGAAGAGGTACCAAATGGGTTGCCATCTATCTGTGGCATTGAACATCAAATAGACTAAGTGCCGGGCTCTCAATTGCCCAACAAGCCGGCCTATCGAAGTAACCCAGAAGATACTAAGGAGTTACAAAGGCAAGTTGAGGACCTCCTCAACAAGCGCTATGTGAGAGAAAATATGAGCCCATGTGAGCTATCGGTTCTTTTGGTACCCAAAAAGGATGACTCATGGAGAATGTTCTTTGATTGCCGTGCTATCAATAAGATAACGGTAAAGTATTACCACCCAATTCCTCGTTTGAATGATATGCTAGATGAATTAAATGGTTCATATATGTTTTCAAAAATTGATTTGAGGAGCAGTATCACCAAATTCAGATGAACCCGGGACATGAGTGGAAAACCACCTTCAAGACCAAATTTGGTCTCTATGAATGGATGGTTATGCCATTCGGACACACCAACGCTCCTACTACCTTTATGAGGCTAATGAACCATGTAATGAAGCCTTTTATTGGGAAGTGTGTTGTGTGCTTTGATTATGTCTTGGTCTATAACAAATCCATAGAAAATCATGTGGAGCATTTGAAAAATGTGTTTAATGTGCTTAGAAATGAACAATTGTAAGCCAATTTTGAGAAATGCTCTTTTTGTGTTGATGAGGTTGTATTCTTGGGATTTGTTGCGAACTCAAGAGGTGTGGAGGTCGATGAATTCAAAATAGACGCTATAAAATCTGGCCAATCCCTAAATCTATTGGGGATGTGAGAAGCTTCTATGGCTTGACAAGTTTTTATAGACGATTTGTTAAGGGTTTTAGTACCATTGCCGCACCTTTAACCGAGGTGATCCGAAAGGATAAACCTTTTGTGTGGGACGCCGAACAAGCAAAGGTATTTGATACCTTGAAATCTATGCTTAGTTCTACTCTGTTTTTGCAATTGGTTGATTTTGATAAAACATTTGAGGTTGAATGTGATGCTAGTAGAGTAGGCATTGGAGCCGTCCTAATGCAAGGCTAAAACCCTAATGCTTACTTTAGTGAAAAGCTTAAAGGTGCCACCCTAATTTATTCAACCTATGATCTTGAGTTATATGCTTTGATCCTGGCTCTCGGAAATTGGCAACACTACCTATGGCCCAAGGAGCTTGTGATTCGGACCGATCACGAGTCCTTAAAGCACCTTCGCGCCCAAAATCAGCTAAATCGGAGGCACTCCAAGTGGATTGAGTTTCTAGAGTCTTTCCCTTATGTGATTCATTACAAAAAAGCAAAAGACAATGTGGTGGCCGATGCCCTTTCGAGGAAGCATGTTTTAGTTAATACTTCGTCTTCCAAATTGATGGGTTTTGAAATGTTAAAGACATTGTACCCCGAGGACCCCAATTTTTCCCACATCTTTAAAGAACGTGTGGACTCGGATAGGGAAAACTAGATGAATGACTATTCCCTATTCCATGTTTGATGGATTTTTGTTCAAAGGAAAAAGATAGTGTGTGCCGGCGAGCTCATGGAGAGAATTATTTGTGAGAGAGGCACAAAGTGGAAGGATTGATGGGCCATTTTGGCATTCATAAAACCATGAGAATTCTTGAAGAGCAATTTTATTGGCCAAACATGCAGAGAGATGTGGCTAAAATTTGTGGTCATTGTGTTGAGCGTAAACATGCTAAGATAAGACTTCTCCGACATGGTCTGTATACCCCTCTCCCTACACCCCAAGGACCTTGGCTAGACATCTCAATGGATTTTGTGTTGGGTTTGCCTAGAACCAAGAGGGGAAAAGATAGCATCTTGGTTATTGTTGATCGATTTTCAAAGATGGCTCATTTTATCCCTTGCAATAAATGTGATGATGCATCCCATGTGGCATCCTTGTTTGTTGAAAAAGTGTTGAAATTGCATGGGATCCAGCAATCCATTGTATGTGATTGGGATTCCAAATTCTTTAGTCACTTTTGGAGAACAATATGGGCCAGGCTTGAAACAAAGTTGATGTTCTCAACTTCATGACACCTGAAACCAATGGCCAAACCGAAGTGGTTAATTGGACCTTAAGCTTCATGCTTAGGGCTATGGTTAAAGGGAAAATGTCCTCATGGGAAGAATGTTTGCCTCTAGTGGAATTTGCTTATAATCATGTTGTTCACTCCACTATTGCCATGACTCCATTTGAGGTTGTTTATGGATTTAACCCCCTTTAATCTAACCCCCTTATCTCAAGATGTGATTGGCCTAGATGGAGATAAAAAAGCTAAGCGATGAGGAAGTTGCATGAGAAGGTTCGACTCCAACTTGAGAAGGGAAATCAAGACAATGCAAAGAAGGCCAATAAAGGGAGAAAGAAAATGGTTTTGGAACCCGGAGATTGGGTATGAGTACATTTTTGCAAAGAGAGGTTTCCAGAAAAACGCAAAGGGAAGTTGATGCCAAGAAGAGATGATCCTTTCCAAGTTCTTGAAAGGATCAATGACAATGCTTACAAAATTGATCTCCCATCGGAATACCAAGTACACCCTACCTTCAATGTGAGTGACCTCTCTTCTTTTGAAGCCATGGCGGATGATAAAAGCTCGAATATCCCACCCCTATGCAAGTTACAAGGCTCTTCACAAGAAGTCAAGCCAAAGAACTCCAAAGACTAGAAGGTCTGCTCATGCACAAGGATATGTTGGATGGTTTCTTAAAGGAAGAGGACCCCAATTTCATATGGAGGATAACTTGGGAAGACACATTAAGGACTAAGGAAGAGCTGGGAATGAGAAGCAACGAAAACCCTGGCTAGTTGATAGTGGACGGCCAAAGAGATGAACCATCTAGGACAGGACGGCTTGCCCAATGGGGTGGTCCAAATCATTCTCCACTGTTGACAGTGGACGGCCAAAGATACGAACCGTCTGGGCTAGGACGGTTCGCCCAATGGGGACTGCCTTGGACTGTTGGGTTAGGCGGTTCATCTGTCCCTAGATGACCCCTTGGACGTTTCTCCCAATCCTTTGCCCCAACTGGATAGTTCCGTTTTCAGCCCATTTTAGCTTAGCCAATTAAGTCCATGAAAGCTACATTTGTAATAATCATCCTAGCACTATAAATAGGCTAAGTATATTTCGTTTTGCATTTAGATTTTGATGAATATTGATTACAAAATACTCTTTTTGAGTGTTGAGCGTTGAGCGTTTGGTTGACAAATTTGTGTAGAAATCTTGGCTTCTTGAGGCTTTGGTTCCCTTGATGTCATCGTAGGAGTGTTGGTGCTCGGGTTCGGATTAATCCAACGGGTTCTTGGGTTTGATACACCCTTGAGTTCTAGTATGATTTCCTACCATTGTGTCGCATTATCTATCTTTATTTTCATTGTTGTTTCCTTTCTTATTGTTAATTTTCACTTCCATATCCATTTTAACATCAGAAGGTGAAAGCAATTATGTAAGCTGATGTGTATATTCTGAATGACGGCAAATAAGAATTGTACAACAATATAAAGGAATTGAAATTCCAAAAGAATCTAGTCCTAACTGCCACTATCTACTTTTCCCTCCAAAATTGGCTCTTAAGAACTTCTTAACTAATTCTGCTGACATGTCCTTCTCTAGCTTCGACTTTTATTTCCTCTATCAGTACTCCCTCCTGCAAAAGATCCTTGATCACAAGGATCAAAGGTAGGAGATCTGGTTTGAAGGAAAGACTAGTGTTCCCAGGTTGCAACACTGCTGGTAAGCCATGCCATTTGGTCAGCACCTGGGGAACTGCCTTGTTACCTCTCTTCACCATCCTCCTCTATAGCACAGCTTCAGGGTCAGGGCAATGGGGGCTAGCAACATCTGTAATAGGGGGATAGGCAATCTTGGATGGAACTTCATAACATCTTTTCAACAATGAAACATGGACAGTAGGATGAATTTTAACCGAAGTTGGAAACAACAATGTATATGACACAGGTACTACCCTTCTTAGTATCTGAAATGGACCATAATATTTGGAAGCTAGCTCATGAAAGGGTTGAGCTGAGACACTAGCTTGTTTGTAGGGCTGCACCTTCAAATAAACGCAATCTCCTACTTCAAAATTTCTGTCACTTCTGTGGTTTTCTGCTTGTTGCTTCATTCTGAGTTGGGCTCTTATTAGATGGTGCTTAAGAAGTTGAAGTTTCAATTCCCTATTGAGGAGAGTTTGATCAACCTCAGACGAGGAGGAGTCACCAGGGAGATAAGGAAGATGCAGGGGGATGGTCTACCATAAAGAGCCTTATAAGGGGTCAGGTTAATTGCTGAATGATGGCTAGTGTTGTACCAATACTCAACCATAGGTAAGCAGGAGAACCAAGCAGCACCATCCTCAGCATAGAAACACCTAAAATAAGTTTCCAAACGCCTGTTCAAGACCTCTGTCTGGCCATCAGATTGGGTATGGTAGGCAGATGACATATTCAACTGGACACCTTGCAGGGAAAATATTCTTGCCAAAAAGTACTCAAGAAAACATCATATCTGTCATTAGTATTAGCATCAGGAGACCATGTAACCTCACTATGATATCCATGAACACCTCGGCCACTAATTCAGCTGTATAAGGGTGTTGCAGTGGGATGAAGTGGCCATACTTACATAGCCAATCGACTACCACTAGAATTACTTCATAGCCATGAGATTTAGGTAGACCTTTTATAAAATCCATGCTGATATGAGGCCACACTACCTCAGGTATTGGGAGAGGTTGTAGTAGTCTAGGATATGCAGCTAGATCAGCCTTGTTCTTCTGGCAAACATGACACCTCTCTCTGAACAAACAGTGTAACATCCTTCCTCAAACTCTTCCAGTAAAAAACCGTCAAGAGTCGGCTCTCCCTTAGTTGTCCAACTATCCACAATAGCCTATAGGAGTTCAGAGCTGGTATTTTAAATTACCATTGTCAAAAGTTCTGCACCAATCATTCTAGAAAGACCATCAGCACCCTTGTTTTTTACTCCTTTCTTGTATTCAATTGTTTAGTCCAAAGGCATGAGTTTAGTCAGCCTCATCAACTGAGACTTGTTATGCAAATTTTGCTCAACCAAGAACCTTCTGATCAGTTCTTATAATAAATTTCTGCCCCAAGAGGTTCTGTGACTATTTAGTGACAGCATACACCATAGCCAATAATTCCCTGTCATACATAGATAGTGCTGCATGTCTAGTTGTCAAAGCCTTGCTAATAAAGGCAATATGATGACCCTGTTTCATTAATACAACACCAATTCCATAACCACTTGCATCAGTCTCAACTACAAATATCTTGGTCATATCAGGCAATGCCAATACAGGTGAAGTAGTGAGGGCCAGTTTGAGTTTCTCAAAAGCATCAGTAGCCTGTTGAGACCACTTAAAATTGTCCTTCAGGAGTTCAGTAAGAGGCCTTCATATTACTCCAAAACCTTGAATAAATCTTCTATAGTATCTAACTAGCCCAATAAACCCCCTCAACTGTTTCAAAGTTGTTGGAATAGGCCAGTTCTTAATAGGTTCTATTTTTTGTGGATCAGTGGACACTCTTCTTTGATAAAATGTCCCATATATTCAATTCTTTTCACCCTAAAGAAATGCTTACTTTGCTTGGTAAACAATTGGTGTTTCTTTATTTCCTGGAAAACAGACTTCAAGTGCCCTACATGAGCCTCCAAAGTTCTGCTGTACACCAGGATATCATAAAAAAATACTAAGATAAACCTTCTTAAGATAGGTTGAAAGAGTTCATTAAGCCTTGAAAGGTTGCAGGTGCATTTGATTGGCCAAATGGCATAACAAGGTATTCAGAGTGACCTGAGTGTGTTCTAAATGCAGTCTTTTGGTATGTCTTCAGTAGCCATTCTCAACTGGTGGTAGCCAGACCTTAAATTTATTTTGCTGAAAATTTTAGACCCTCCTAACTCATCCAGCAGATCCAACTATTGGAATAGGGAATTTGTTTTTTTTATAGTGGCCTTATTTAAATGCCTGTAGTCAACACATAATCTCCATGTACTATCTTTTTTGCCCACCAATACCGCAGGTGCAGCATAAGGGCTGCAACTTGGTTGAATAATACCTTGATCCAACATTTGATTAACCAAGGTTTCTATTATATCCTTCTTAACTGCTGGGGACCTATAGGGTCTTTTATTAATAGGTTCAGTTCCCTGGTGCGACACCACTCTATGGTCAACCACTCCTCTTGAAGGAAGAAGCTGAAAAGGTTCGTAAAACAAATCTTTAAACTCAACAAGCAAACTGGACAAACTATTGTCAGGTTCTATTTCTGTTGCCTCTAATGCGTACCATTGTACATCATTACACATGGTAGATACTAATTGAATCATGCACAATTTATCTTGGTTACCTAAGATTCTGGCCAACTTTCCAGCACCAATATTCAGAATTTGCTTGCCAGACCCTCTCAGTACGTGCCTCTTACCTTTGTATATGAACTCCATTGTCAATTCCCTGAAGTTCATCTTGATATCACCCAGTGTGAGTAGCCATTGCACACCAAGTACTACTCCACAAGTTCCCAAGCAACAGAAGGAAAATACAGATAATCTGGAAGAGGGAACTAAGGAGGACAAGGAAAAGAAGAAGGGGGAGAAGACGAATGGGCATAATAATACAAAGAAAGCTGACAGGGTTAAGGGTAACAAACAATCAGGGGAGGGTACAAAAAATAAAGAGGATAGGGAAAAGAACCGGCAAACTGGGAATCATTTCCAGGAACAAAGACAGAGAAATGGGGGTAGAAGGGGAAGACCGGTTTAGAGGTGGGATGATGCAATATTGGAATCCCAGGGACAATAGAGGAGAGAACCAAGGGGTTGAAACCAACAATAGTTTCAATACCTTGGGGGTGGAGTTATCAAATGAAGAAGACAAAACTAATAAAGAAGGAAAATAATGTACAAAATGAGAAAGGAAAAAAGAAGCAAACAAAGTAGAAGGCAATCAACTGGCAGGAACTAAAAAATGGGAGTAAGAGGTATTTGGAGCACAGTCTGAAAGCAAAGGACCAGCAAACAAGGATGATAATAAACCAGAGAAGAAAATTGCCCCCACCCTTGAAGGAGATGACACAGGCAAGCAAAGTATAGGTGACACAGCCGGCTGCAACAAGGAAGAGTCACCTCAGGTTCACACAGGTGAGGGATTTCTAACAATAGGCAGACGTGGAGCAGCAAGGAAATTCAACAAAAATGACGATAGAAATAATGATAATACTGCTGAAACAATGGTAGAAGAAGCTGGGTCGGATCTTAGAGGTGAGAAAGAACTCCCTAAGGCAGTAGAGGAATCAGTTTCAACTCCAAATGACATCAGCAGGATGTCAGAAGGGGATTTAAACAACAAGGTCTTCTCATATCAGAAGAGGGGAGTGTATCTGAGGAGGAGGAAGGCATACAGGAGAACATTAAAGATGTTACAATCAGAGGAGACCTATCCCCTAGACATGCAAGAGAGTTGAGGAATGGAAAAAGGATAGGAAGAACAGGGACATCAAAGAACAGGCAGAAGCCCTCAAGGAGCAGTTCAGCTAGGCCCCATAGCAGAGCCTAATGATTGACAAAATCATATTTTGGAATATAAGGTCTGTAAAGTCTCAAAATGCATTTGAAAGACTTATAGATCTTAAGAGAAGACACAAATACTCATATGTAGCCCTGATGGAACCTTTTAAAGATCCTTAGGAGATGGAGCACTAAAAAAGAAAGCTGGGAATGGAGAATGCTGTCAATAACAGATCCTCAAAGATCTGGGTTTTCTGGAACTGCGACTGGGATGGGGTGACAGTGTCTGACACATCAACAATTGACTAGAGTTTACACATAAAGGTAATAAGAAAGAGGTGCTGATTTCTGCAGTCTATGCCAGGTGCAGTGCGTTAGAGAGATCGGAACTTTCGGATGAGATAGGTGAAATTGCTGAACAAAAAATGATGCATCGCGAACCGGCATGGATCCGACTTTGAGGCTCAATGACGAGGATAGAAATCAAACACTCCATGAAGGACATTTCAAGAGAGTTTGAAGGCCATAATTAGAGTCAAAACCAAGCTTTTAATGCATAGATCATTGCTCGGAGATCAAGAGGCATTGAGGGCTCTTTTGAGAAGCTTCCATGAACCATAGAGCCTTGAAACGAAGAAGACACGGAAGATCAAAGACTCCACAAAGTGGACTGGACAAAAGGACGGAGATCGGCAAGCTTGTTTGGCGATGGAGGCATGCACAAATGGAGGATCGCCGATTTGGACTCTCCCTTCTCTATTTACCAAATTGGCGGAGCAATTACTCAAAGGACGGATCGCAATTCATGTTTGGTGCACTTGAGAGCCATAGCCAAATTGTCCAACACCTTTTTTTAGGGTCATTCTTGTAATAGTTAGGGAAATGTATAAATAGCTTGTCTTTCATTTCATAGGTAGAATTTTATAAATATTGAATTTTGAAATCCTTTTGGCTATTGGGAGTCTCTTCCCTTGTTGGGATTGAGTGATTGAGAGATTTATGTGCCCATCTCTTGAAACCTTGTGAGAAACGGGGGTTGCAAGCGAGATTCCACAATCTCTTTGAGGTTTTCGTAAGAATATAATGCTTCTAAGGTACAGTCGATTAAAGGTCTTTAGGTTTTAATATACCTTCAGGTTGCTAATCATCCCTTATTTGTGTTTTGTTATTGGTTTTGAATTCTTGTTTTGAATGTAAAAGGAGGGTTTTAGGTTTGATATACCCTTTTTTGCCTTTGAATTCCTACTTGAGTTCTTGCATCCATATTTATTTTATTTGCGCCTTCGATTCCTAATTGAGTTCTTGCATTTATCTTTTGCTTCCACGTATATGTTCTTGATTTAGTGACCACGAGGTCGGGGGAATATCATTAGTATCAGAGCCTTAATAGATTCACCTTTCATAGAATCCAGTCTTGGGAACTTTAACTAACAAAATCCCAAAAAAATTAAAAATCGAAAAACAATTGGTAGAAATTTCTCTACCATAAAAATTTCATATGTTTGTTGTTTTGTTGTGTTATCTCTGTTGTTTCTTTGTACTAGGTTATTCCCTAGTATTATTGTGTCGTGAAATTTGAGTTTAAGCAAATTTGGAGGTGTTTTTGTGAAAATCACCATTGTGTTCTTGAGCTTTGGAGAAGAGGAAGAAAATGGCTCTTGAGTTAGCTTGAGATTTAGGAGTAGAAAATTGGCGAGTCTTGTTCCTTACATCTTGGGAGCAACACTCTAAAATTTGATCCAATTTTGAGTTGATTTGAGTGGGTAGATTGATCTTGAAAGCTTGGAGCTTGTTCTTGATGCTTTTGAAGCGTTGAAGAAGATTCAAAGTCTTCTAAAGAAAGATTGGCATAAAGTGCAAGTTTGATCCATAAAGTAGAAAAAGAACAGGTGTTTGTGGACCCAAAGGAGAACATTCTTGCAAGATTTAAGGAATCAAGTACAAAAGGGGTGCACAGAGGTTCAAAATTCAGAAAAAAGTGGAAAAAAGTCCAAATCGGCGTAGTTAGTAGAGGATCGTCGAACCCATAGCGCATCGCCGTTCTTGCTGGATTGATCCCTGTTTTGTCAGTTGGAAACCAAAAGATACTGTCCATTTGGACTAGGTATTCAAAATTAGCAGATCGCCGAAATTGTTATTAGGTCGTCATTTTGGCAGTTAGGTGCGCCGAATTGGTAAGTTGTACACCAACTGGTCCAACTTCTTAGGTGATCATTTGGTTGGGTTCTCAACTACTTTGTTGATTGTATAACACCTTGAATAACGAGAGGAAGCCAGTTGATTGTTGAGGTAACACTTGGTGATCAAGTTTTAAATTCCAAAGCTCATTCTTAGTTTCCATTCTAGTTTCCGTTCTTTGTTTCTAGTTTCGTATTCGTGATTCTTAGAAACGAACTTGCAACTTAGTAAACTTCTACTTAGTTGATTAGTTTTTTTTAGTGCGTTTTTGTTGTATCGTGCCAATTCATTTTGTTTTTTCTCTTTTATGTTTCAGTGTGTATTTATTTTATAGACCGTGGTGTTCGGGCCAGCTTTCGCGCACCTCAACTAAATCAACGGGATACCTTCCACTTCCTTAGTTATTTACACAATTGAGTCCTGAGAAGACCTCCAATCACTGTACTGACATTTCAAGACCCCATCACTAATATTAATTTGTCTAACATCCTTGTTGTGCTCTTTTTTTATTGTTGTTATTGAGTTGTCTGATTATAAATTAGGAATTGATATTCAGAACCCTACTTTGCTTCTCCAAATCTTTTCATTGGAACCTACTATCTGATCTTTCTGTTGAAAGCCGCTGGTCATTGTCTCGGCTGCTTCACTAGTTTCCGGCTTTCAGTAAGTCAAGATCTAGGACTGTATAAACTCTTTCCTGACCCATCTCTGCTACCGCCTCATTTGCCGCTCGACATCGGTCGTGCCATCTAAGCCATATTTGGCACCGTCAAACTACCTTTTTCTCCGATCTTCTTCGCCGGCTAACACAACACATTTTCCAATGAACACAGATCTAGATTTCCTTTTTTTATTTCTTTCCCTTTATAGTCTTTTCAGGTACACTTAGAATGACTCCTCCGGCGGCGACAAGATTCCAATGACCAATTCGGCATCAATTGCAGGAATCTAAACAAGAAAATCAGCATGAGAATGACTCTTAGCCAAGTCCTCGGTGATCTCTAACCTTGAATTTTATTGTTTTCTTTTTATTGTAGTTTTTCTTTCTTTGGTATTAGCATAGTTCTATCTTATAATTTACCTTATTTCATTCAATTCGGATTCTTCCTATTTAGTTCTTGATTTAAGCTCGATTGTTGACCAGTGTTGTATGGGGTGGAGTGTTGGCCAGTCAAGAAGTCTACATCCAAAAGTTGAAGGTGGTGGAGATGAAGATGCTGCAGTGGATGTATGGATAATAGATGTAATAGGATTCAGAATGAGGTTAATAGAGATATGATAGGAGTGATTTTGGTGGAAGACAAGATGCGAAAGACGAGTCTGAGATGATTTGGTCATGTGTTCAGGAGGACACGAGTGCCCCGGTACGGAGGTGTAGGAGGTAGATCGAAAAATATCAAAGGGCGGTGATTATACGTGACACGAAGAAGTTACAGCTTACCGAGGATATTGATGCGCCTAAACTTACCTCAATTAAGAAGCATAAAGTGGTCGCTGTCAAATATAGAACCCAACAAGGTTGGGGTCGATCCCACGGAAAATATGACAGAAAATACGTCTATTAGAAGTTAAATCAACTTATTAGTTGCTACTTTCGAGGAGGAATTAAAATACTAAATAAACAATGTTTAGTAATGTTGATTATGCTTTTATAAGTTAACAATGGTTTTTAAGAAACTACGGTTGCGATCCCATGATTTCATAACTTCCTGGGTAAATCGTATTAGTAACCTATTTTAGTGTTTAGCATGCAGAATTTACCCAGACCTAAATGCCTCCTCCTTATTAAGCATATATCACTTATCATCTCTCGATCTCAAAGTGTTTTCCATACTATCCCTAGCCGTAGATTCCAGATAGATTATTTCAGTTACGACTCAAGTCTTAAGATGTAGATAAACCCCAAATATTTGTAGATTTAATTTCTTTTCTTGTTTCTTACCTTTTTCTTAAGTAAGTCTTAAGGAAGGTTTTAACACGTGCACTCGTTAAAAAGCAATCAATACGAAGAAATAATCAATACATTCATGCACACCAGTTTAGAATTACTAAGTACTTAACCTAAGTTATTAATTCATCAAGGTTCCCACAATCCTAGTTGTGGGAATTTTAGGCTTTAGTCGCTCATGGTCATGGTAATATAATCAAGAATTTGCATAATTCAGAAGAATAATACTTATAATCATAAAGTAGCAAAATTGGAGAATGATGAAAATTAATGGAATAAAATCTTGCATAATACCAAGAGAATTCAAGAACAAAGTGTAAAGTATCTCAAAGTACTCTCAATATACTAAAAAAAGGTCAAAAAGTCGAATTTAATGTGCCCAAACTTACACCTCAATTAAGAAGCATAAAGCGGTCGCTGTCAAATATAGAACCCAACAAGGTTGGTGTCGATCCTACTGGGAATATGGCAGAGAATACATCTAATAGAAGTTAACTCAACTTATTAGTTGCTACTTTCGGGGTTGGGGGAATTAAAACAGTAAATAAACAATGTTTAGTAATGTTGATTATGGTTTTATGAGTTAACAAATGGTTTTTAAGACACTAGGGCTGCGATCTGATGATTTCGTAACTTCCTAGGTAACATATCTAGTGCTTAGCATGCAGAATCTAACTAGTTAATTACACCTAAATTCCTCCCGGCCTTATTAAGCGTATATAGCTTATTGCCTCTCGATCTCAAAGTGTTTTCCAAACCAACCCTAGCTTTAAATTCTAGATAGACTATTCCAGTTACGGCTCAAGTCCTAAGATGGAGATAAACCCCAAATCTTTATTGATTAATTTCTTTTTCTGGTTTTACCTCCTTTTCAAGCCAGTAAGCCTTAAGAAAGGTTTTAACGCGTGCACTCGTTAAAAAAAATCAATACGAAGAAATAACCAATATATGCATGTACACCAGTTTAGATTTACTAAGTACTTAACCCTAGGTTGTTAATTCACTATTGTTCCTACAATCCTAGCTGTGAGAGTTTTAGCCAGTCATGATCATGGTAATATAATCCAGAATTTGCATAAATTCAAAAGAATAATACTTACAATAACAAAGTA
>JBDJHY010747062.1:0-15549 GCA_039654485.1 Withania somnifera | reverse complement strand
AATGAAATTTGCCAACACGTAGAGCTCGACTCAAGGAACACATAGTAAAAAAATTAGGGTCATTGCAATGAAAAATAAAAGACAAAAGAGCCCATAAAGTTTATATAATGAAAAGTTTTACGACAAAACAAGAATGAGAAATTGAAGGAATTACCTAGTACAAATAATGATAAATCCCTCAAAAATCTGTCACAAATCTACCATGATAGAGCCATCAAAATTACAGGCCCAAAAGATGTCTATACAAACTCAAGAATCCTAGAGATGGAGGAGAAACAAGGTGAGTTTGGATTTGAAATGAAGGTGGAAGGAATATATATAGGCCAACAATAGTTGGTTTATCGGCAAACTGGCTAATTTGTAGGAGAAAATGACCGATAAATTAGTCATGGTAGTAGATTTGATGACACTAATTTAGAATTTCTCTAAAGGAGTATTCGAATGTAAACTAGATCTGCTTGTCTAGGACACGATCTTGGTACTAGTCCATATGACAAACAAAATATGCAAATTGCATTGAAATGATATTTTGGACTCAATGGAAATGACGAAACAATCATACAAGGTCATTTGAGTTGAGTATAATAGAGGCTAGAGTATAAAGGTCCAAAAGAACCAGGAAAGGCTTAAAGCTAACTGAACCTCCAAATGAGTTTGGTCACCTTGAGAAGTGAACTAATAAACCTACCAGCCTAAATTTGACATGTTGGAGCTAATGGAATTGTCAGATTTTCAATCCATCACTCTTATTACCAGAGTATAATTTATGTCAACTTCATAACTCCAAATGAACTAAATTTCCATTAACCGGCTAAAAAAATGACGAAAACTCTAGAACATGAACCAACAGTCTTTTTTGAACAAAGTCCACATTTAGCAGCTGACAAAAGTATTAGAATTAATTGCAGGCTCAAGTTTTACTATTAAAAAGTTAGAACTTCTAAATAAGGAGCCTGAGATAACGGGCTATAGAAGGAACCAAGCTACCAGTACCAGCAAGTCATAAATGACCTAGGGTAGCTACTAAACTGATCTAGATGCAGAAACTATGCAAGGACAACATAATAGCCCAAGAGGGTTATTACTCATCTTCACATACCACTACTACCCCATATACCCCTTCTTAGTTTTCTCATAGTGACCTAGGGCGGTAGGGCCCATGGACGGAATATTTACCATATATAAAAAATATAAATATAAAAATACTTTTAGTATCAAACTCCCAAGCCTAGTATTATCCAAATTGTAATCATCAGAGTAATGTCAAAACTGTTATCGAGAGTTAGAAAACAAAGCCAAATTATATAGAAAAATTGCTCCATACTTCCCAGAAGTCGTGGAAAGGTAGGTATTGTATGAAAATCGTGTTCTTTGGTTATCACAAGTCCATTTATAGTAGAAAATAGCTCCACACCAATGTTGTTGGTCACAAAGAGTGTAAATATACATAAAAGCCTCTTTATAAGTTAATTTTGAGAAAACTCTATTTTAGTTAACCTTTTATTCCCTTCTCAAGTGCCATTAGAAACCATGTTATTTTTACCAACTCTCATCACCATAAGAACCAAATACATACTTCCAGTACAATAACAAGTCTCCAAATAGCATATGTAATATCCTCAAGACAAGCAAAAGCCACCAGTAAAATATTGAGATCGACCATGTATAATCAATAAGAATACAATTGCCCAGCATCACCTCTAGGGTCAAAAATCCTATTTAAAGTATTCAAAGGAGTTCTAACATAGCTCCTTATTATTAATCAACTTAATAAAGGGGTATAACAGGTGAAATAAAGTGAGAATTATCATCTAAGGGGAACCAATTTAGGACACCACACCAAAAACTAGAGATCTATAATAGGTATATCGTAAAAAGGCCTAATGTAACAAGAAGTAAGACATAGCCTAATTAAATGCCGATATTGAAGCCGAAAAGGTATCAAGAAGACAAAACTCCCCAAACAATCCTAAAACTATCAAATTCATACGTGTACGTCAAAAGAAGAAGAAAAAGAAACATATTTCTATTTAAAAGATCAGATCAAGATATAGACTAAAATGGGCTTGTAGGACTCAAAGCTTGATATTTAAAATAAAAATTGTCAGGCCATAGGCTATAGCTCAATGAACCCATTTTTTAAATTGAGCCAAATCGGAAAAGGGATAACCAAAATAGCCTGATAAAATATAGAATTATAAAACTTTTCATATAAGAATAATGCAGAAAAACTCAAGAATTACCCGGATACTTGATAAAGAATTAAACCCACAAGATTTATATAGCTTCTAGAAAAAATAATACTCAGAAGATCCAAGAAATAAGCTCAAGAAGGCATACAATGGAAGTTTACACTTAGAGATATGAGTTGAAAAGAAAAGAGAAAGGCCCCTATATATAATAGTTATATGGTCGTCGGCGTGGGCTATTTGGAAACCTATGTAGGGCTACTGGTGCACCCAAGGGGTTGTTGGAGAGACTTATACCATAAAGGGTCCAAGTTCCACTGGTTATAGACCTCTATAATTGACACAAGGTCATTGGGGCGGTCTATACAGAGATAATAACTTTGGAAACCTTTTGTTAAGTCCACAAAATGCATTCAAAGTCGAATTTGCACAAAAAAATATTCTACTAGCTTGGAAATGATATTATGCACTTAATATAACTTATGTAACAACTATTGGAGGTAGTTTGACTTAAATATTGACTTAAAGTCAATGGAGCCAAAATGAAATAAGGAAAGCATATGGCCAACTGAATCTACAAAATGAGTTTGGACACTCGAGAAGCATACCAATACTCTTACTAGCCTAAATTCAATAATATATAGATGATTGATGTTTCATAATTATGCTATAATGCTCTAATAGTCGAAAGTGTACTAAAGTCAAACTTTCACCCAAAATGAATTAAATCTCAAAAAACAAGTCAAAATACAACCTATAAACCTAAGGACCTGAACCACGAGTCTTATTAGAGTCTGTATTCCAAAGATAACGTATCTATTGGATTCGATTCCAAGATAGTTTTCTAAGAAATCACTCTCGAATTCTACTATTTTAAAGTTAAAACTTCAAAACAAGAAAACTAATATAACAAGCTACAAAAATGCCAAGGAACTAAAATACCTATCACATAAAGTCATAAATAACTTGGGGCAGATATAAGAAATCTCTAAACACAACATAAAAACAAGAAAATGACCCCGATGGTCATTATAACTAGATTAAGATTTTTTGCATTTTCATAATGTAGAATTAACTAGAGAAGCATGCCTAGGCCTATTGACATGGAGTTGGAGTAGATAAAATATGCAGATCTATTTAATAAACCTGAAAATTAAACTTATTGATTGTTTATGTGAAATACTGGTGATATTATGTGTTATTTGCCCGAAAGGAAATTTGATATGAATAAGTTAATGAGGACGATAATAAATAATTGTATTAATAAAGAATATAGTTAAACATAAACGCAATTAAATCAAGTTTTATGTGGATGAAATTACATGATCTTGCTTGGTACTGTGATATGGTGAATTATAGTCTAATTTATGGATTTATTTGGATTTTAGGATCTTGAGTTTAATTCAATATCTTTAAAAAATGTGACTGGGTCTTAGGAATTTATGTACCTAGAGGTGAATGGTAGAAGAGTATGAATTTATATGGTGAATGAGGATGGATAGCCTAAGGGTTAGATGACCCAAAAATACTTGTGAGTATTGAATTAAGTATAGAGGTTATGATGCTAGTCTTGAATACTTCTAGTTTGTGATAATGGAACTTTTGATAAGGCTAATACGAAAAATATGGGTAATTATATTAGTTCCCAAGTGTTTTACTTGAGACAAATAGTGGTGACATAGAAAATAATAGCTAATAATGACTTCAATAGTGTTTGTAGCCTTTTATAAGTGGCAAGTCTACTAGATTAACGATTAACCTTATGAAATATTTAGAATTGTGTTGATAATAATTATTGATTGAATTTATGACCATGATTGGATAAATTAATAATAATAATTAATTGATTAATGTCCATGATTAACTTAATTGATGATAATGATTTGTTGAATTGATGTCAATGGAGGATAATTGAATAAATTGATAACAAAAAAAGTGAATGGTAAGAGACCTTGATATAATCAGGTTATTTTTAAATTATTTAGTGAAAGATGAAAGATGAAAAGATATTAAAGAGAATATTGAATATGTAATTATTATGCTAGACTTGATGGGAAATGGCTCAAGTTAGAGGTAGCAATGGCTAGATGGGAAATGTTTAGGCATTGATGAGTTGATTTATGGGATTGTATGCCATATTGGCATTATATATGGACCCTGGTGTGTCCCCTAGAATTCATGACTAGACAACAAGTTAAGTCCCATAGAATGTGTGTATAAGGTAATAATAATAATGCTATAAATAAAAGTGATGTAAAGTCATTAAAATAATAACGTCTAATAAACGAGGATTATACAAAAGATCCGAGACTTGAGTTCAATATTAATTCTATGATTGGTAGTTCTTCTACTAATGATTACTTTATATTGTTAGTGTGATTACTTGGGATGGTGAAATTCCATTGATTTATGAGTATGCTACAATGTTTATTGATGATACTTCTTAGAGTTGTCTTGCTTGATTATGAGTTGCTTTAATTATAATTATTAATTGGTGATTGGCCATTATCATTACTGGGATGGTCATTGAAGTACTTGAGTAATGGAAGTAGTAATGTGAATAGAGGGGTGATTAAGATGGAGTTAGTGCTAAAACCGTTATTTATAAAAGTGTTTCTAATGAGGCTAGTAAATGCTAATGCTAAATGACCTTGATGGTTTAGTTGGGTGAATTAGCATGAACTGCGAGGCTAATTGGGGAATAAAGTGGTAATGATTAAATAAGCTTAAAATATATTTATAAATTATGTAATGGTCTATCTTAATAATTTTATCTTATGTTTCGTAGCCTAACCCTGGTCAACCGATGATACCTACCAATATCTATGTTTGTACTAAACCTACTCTTGTTAAATTTTTTTACTGTAGTCATACTGTAGGTTAGCTTGAAGTTACTTGATGGGTAACGAATACAATATCAAAATCTGCACTTTGTTCCTGGAAGATGCTGAGTCATTTATTTTCTTTCCATTTTTCAATATTTTAGGATGCTCTTGTACATGTCTAGACTAGGTCCTCGAAAAGATGTTTTTATTTTATTGTATCTTTACAAAGATTGTGATATTTCTTTTAATTAATTCAATGATCTAATAAATTGGGTTATTAATAACTTTCTACAAATTAATTTCATGGAAATGGGTTCTCCTATCTATTTAGCATAGAGTAGGTGCCCTATGATCCTCGTAGTTTAACTGTGATAGATGGTATCAGTGATTAGGTTATCATCCTCACATGTACAAGAGCAAATGTCAAATATAGTCCTATAAATTAGGGTGTAGACCTCCATGTCAAATCTTAAAAAAGTTATGAGGAACTCTAGGAAGTATTTCACTTTTTTCTTTAATGTTGTGTTATTTCAATCTATCATCCACAAGGTCGAGTCCAATTGATGTCTATTGGATTCTAATTAGTATCTAGTTAATTCTAATTAGTACTTGGATGAGTCCAATTAGTGTCTAGATGGTTCCAATTGGTATCTTTGTTATTTTACAATTGGAATCTAGCTAATTCCAATTGGTAATTGACCAATTTAATTGGTATCTAGAGATAAGAGTCACATTGATGCATAAGTAACTAAGTTTTGTGATCTTTCGTTGTGATTGACTGGTTGTGACTTTTTGATATTAGGTTTTGCTTGTCCGGAATGGTATATGGATAGATAATAATATCAAAACTACGTATATGTTATGACCCAAAATCGGGTTCTAATGGCATCTACATCCCACCGGTAGATAAGCAAAAATTCCAGACCGGAGTTATAAGTAATGGGTCGGTACACCAAACCAACAACAAGGAAGAAGAAAAAGATAAAAATAGAAGAGAAGAAGCAAGGAACAAAATAAGGAATAGAACAATTATATATACATAAATCCCCAAAACCTGGTATCGTGGCTTAGAGAATATATACAAAAGAGTAACTAGATAGATACAACCCAAAGGGGAAAAAGTAATAAAAAAACTATCCTGAACAAAATACAAGGACAACTTAGCATCAGAAGAAGACTCGGCCAGCCTAGATGTCAAGTCACCATGATTGAAATCAAGCTCCAACCTAGCCTGCACAAATATAACCTCCATGATAACTCTTACCGGTATTTGCATTATGAAAAAGATGCAAAAGTGCATCATGAGTAGCAAAACAAGGGTACCCTATAGGAATCATAGGTCGATCTAGAAAAAAAAAAGAATAAATAAGTTAAAGAGCTAGCAAATAAGAAAGACAGGTCAATAATACACAAATATAGAGTGATAAGGGGTAAAGGAAGTTACTATAAGTAAGCACATTAAATGATCAACTAACTAATGTACAAGAGGTAAAAAGTCTACAAAAAAACAAGCCAAAGGACACACGACACATAACTGGAGCTCCAATGCAACAATAATAAGTATGAATTATAACAAAGCAACTAAGAGTCATAGCAGGTAAGGAAATAACACTAGCAAGAGATATGGTAAAAAAAAAAAGAAGGTAAAGAACGTAGGAAGATAGTAAGTAATAACCTTCCTGGCATCCCATACTACTAATGGGACAAATAATATGCTAACTAAGAAAACAAAACCTACTGACTCACCATCCTGCTGGCAAGCACAAACAGTCAGCCAAGTAACCCAATGTGGCTTCCCCCATAAACCCAGAGGGTACAAATAAGAGTGAAAGATGCAATGGAAGGAGCTGATCAGAAAGTAAAAAAAATTATCACATGAGCCCTTCTTAGGATATTGCAAAAACCGAAAGGACCCAAGAAAGATATCTCTATATACTATTACTCCCCCTGTATACCCCTTCCCAAGGCTGTACATAGAGGTCGGCGTATAGAGACCCAGTCCGAAGGGCCCATCGAGGGATCCAATCCCAAATATGAAAGAAACCTTGAAGCATCCATTTCAGGGAGAGAAAAACTGGGCAAGGATACCAAAACCCGAGCTCAGCCCATATAAGACATCTCAGAAAACTCAAGAACCGCCCCAAAGGAAAAATTCCAAAACTCTGTGAAAGTTCAAAAAATAAGGCCAATATAGTGATAAAATAGCTCTGTACTTTCCATCAATAAGATAAGGTATACATATAGTGTTTAGATCCAGTTTCTGGATTAGATATGATGGTTCATGTTATATTTATAAAAATAGCTTCATACCATAGAGTGGTTGTGGAAAGTGTACATTATAGGTAGGAAAAACGTTTCATGGAACTAGTCTGATGAAAGCCAAGTTACGATATAATTATTACCCATGGAAAACCCAAAAACTGGTTATACAAGCCTAATCACAATGCTTGCTCGCAAAATAATACAATAGTATAATAGATCAACAACTAGAACACCAGCTAGAATTGAGGGATAGCTGATAAGCTCAACCACTAAGTAATTCCCTTCCCCAACCATACTACAGTCTTGAGTTTCATTTAAAAACACGTATAAAAGGTTCTACACAGTACTTAGATAGAGGGATAGAAAAAATCCCCTAAAATAAGGAGACGAGTGAAACTAATATTAGCAGGTAGAATCACTCTAGAGAACCTACCCCTAAGCTAGCTATTTACAATAAATATGCCCAAGTAATATCAGTGTGAAAGAGAGTAAGTCATAGCCTACTTGGACATTGATGAAGATCTCAAGAAGTGCACCCAAAATCCCAAAAAACACGAAGAAGCTCGAAATCATAGGAAACTAGAAAATTATTAATCTATACGTCAAGACAAGTAAAACAAGATCCATATTATTATAGGAACAAATGGTTCAGAATTTGGGATAGAATTGGGCTCATGGGCCTCATAGCCCAAAAAAGAAATAAAATTCACCAACATATACATCCCAACTCAAGAATCGTGTGGTACAAAATTAGGCTCAATTCGATGACAAATGAAGGAGAAAAGAGCACACAAAGTTCCTGTAAAGAAAAGTTTTTCACAAGAATAAAAAATGAGAAATTTAGAGGAATTACTTGGTGCAAATCGAACAAATATTTCCCATAATGCTCCCAGAAGAAACCACAAAAAACCCACAATGATAAAGCTTTAATGAAATATAATTTAGCCCAAGAGAAAAGCTTTGGAGGAGAAAACTATGTAAGTTTCGGAGTTCAAAATGAGAGAATGAAGAAATATAAAAAGGCAGTAGTGGCTGATTTAGCACCCACCAATTTATTCGCCAAAATTCCAATAAGTCAGCTATGGATGATTATCGATCAAAATGAAAAATAAATCTGTCAGCCTACAACTTTTTTAACTGCAATTCTAATTTGCTCGGACAGTAGCCCAAAATAGAAACAGAGTCCGATTTTGACAAACCAAATATGAAAATTGCATCAAAATGATACTTCTAACTTGACGAAACTGATGAAACGACAATACAAGGTCATTTGAGCAGAATAGAGGCCGGAGTAGATTTGATTAAAAGAACCAGAGATGTTAAAAGACCACTCGACTTCCAAAATGAGTTCGGTCACCCCGAGAAGAATACAAATAACCCTACCATCCCCAAAACTTCAGTGCTGATTGAAGTGTCAAATTTGTAGTTCGGCTCTCCAATCACTAGAGGCTAACCGATATCAACTTTTTAACTCTAAATAGACCGAATTTCCTAAAACCAGCTCCAAACAAGAAAAAAGACTTTGGGACATAAACCGAAAATCCAACTAGACCAAAGTCCACATTTTGGAGCAAACAAAATGGTCAAAATTCAATTCTGATACATTTTATAGAAAACACGATCAAGTTCCACTATTCTAAAGCTAGAGCTCTAAAATAGGGAAACTAAGATAACGAGCTATAGAACTGCTAGGGGCCCATGCTATTGATTCCAGCAAGTCATAAAGGACTTGGAGCAGTTACCTGAACACTTTAAACACAAAGGAAACCTAGAAGCATGAAAATGACCCCAAGGGTCATTACAACATCCACCACTAAAAGGACTTTTATTTGCGAAAGTCAAAAAGAAGGAGAAGGCTCGAACATATTAGGATACTGGGCCTGCATATCTCTCTCTATCTCCTAGGTAGACTCCTTAATTAGATGATAAGCCCATCGAACCTTCACAAATATAGTCTCCCTAGAATTGAGCCATCTTACATCTTTGTCAATAATAGCCTTAGGGTTCTCACATAAGCCAAGTGGTCATCTAACTATACTGATTCATGGAGAAGCACATACGAAGGGTCTATCAAATATTGGCAGAGCATGGAAACATGGAAAACTGGATGAACTCCTATTAACTTAGAGGCATGGCTTATCTGTAGGAAACTGTACCAACTCCCTCAACTATCTCATATGGCATGATAAACCTAGGGCTAAGCTTGCCCCTCCGACCAAACCTCATAACGCCCTATATGGGTGACTCCTACAAGAAAACCATGTCACCAACACAAAATTCCAAATTTTGAAGTCTACGATCTATGTAGCTCTTCTACCTACTCAGTGTTGTCCACAATATATTCTGGATACTTTGACCCTCTATTCTGAACCTCAACACTAATAAACCAACCAACAAACGATCAATAATGCCTACCATATAATAAATCAAATTGTGTCATCTTGCTGCTGGAATGATGGCAGTTATTACAAAAAACTCTGTCAAGGCCAAAAGCTAATCCCATCTACCAGTAAAATAAAAAATACAAGAAAGAAACATAACCTAGAGTACCAAAATAGTCCCCTTAGAGTAACCAGTGAGGGTAAAAAGCAGTACTCAAGGATACCCCAGTACTTATCGCATGCTAAATGGTCCTCTGAAACAACAAATTCAAATACATCCCTCTATCTGAGATAATCATAATTCCCCCATGCAACTGAACGATCTCCAAAACATATAAACTAGCCAAACTCTCTGCGCCCAGGAGGATGAAGTAGGCCAGTAGTGGGTAGACTCGGTCAATTGATCCACGATGATCTAAATTCAATCACACCCTCAATAAGTAGGGGGAGGTCAAAAAAGAAATCTATAGTTATGCTCGACCACTTCCACTCAGGCATAGGGATTTATTGTAACTTAACACCTAGCTCGAAGCTCAAACTTCACCTAGTGATATATCAGGCTCTGGGATACAAACTCTGCAGAATCATG
Organism: Withania somnifera; assembly: GCA_039654485.1. Classification (NCBI taxonomy): domain Eukaryota; kingdom Viridiplantae; phylum Streptophyta; class Magnoliopsida; order Solanales; family Solanaceae; genus Withania; species Withania somnifera. The sequence goes on along the minus strand of JBDJHY010747062.1, from coordinate 5,303 downwards.
CATCATATTCCACCACTAATAGTGTTGTCTCAGGTCTTTGCAGATCTGTTGTATGCCTGGGTGGATGGAGTGTCTAGAGTAGGGACTCACAAAAAAAGTCTGGATCAAATTACCAACGCAAGGAAATACAAACACGATTGCCAATCCATCAAACACCATTATATTAAATAGTAGAACCACTGTAATCACCAATCAAAACAACCTCTCAAAACCTAACAAGGGATTGATCATCATACTGTCGCTGCGAAATCTAATTAAAAAGAGTGGTCCTAGACTGAACATGAGAAAGAACTCTACTAGTATCAGAGATGTTTGATATAACAAAACTGTTAGCTAAATAATGGATGTGTAAGGCCAATAACCTCTCTAAAACTTATAACAAAATTCAAAATACCCATGCTCGCTGCCTTCCGGCTCAATGCCTCGCAACCACAGTAGCATTGCCCAGATGTTAAATAATACTGATGTCATAATCTTTTAGAAGCTTAATCAACCTTCTCTGTCTCAAACTGAGTTCCCTTTAGACCAATATATACAAAAAACTGTGATGATTGGTGAGGATATCACAATGAAATGTATAAAGATACACCCTCAAAATCTTAAGCATAGATACTACTGCCGCAAACTCAAAATCATACGTGGGGTAATTACTCTCATTAACCATTAACTTCCATGAATCATAAGAAATACCCAACCCTACTACATCAAAACAAAACTCAAAATTACACCAAAAGCATCATAATAGATGGGGCACTGAAGTAAGCAACTCCTTGAGCCTTAGAAAACTGGACTGACACTCCTCAAACCACTGGAAGAAGACATCTTTTTAGGTCAATCTAGTCATAGAAGATGCTACCAAGGAGAATTCTTGCACAAATCTTCTGTAATAACTAGCTAGAAAAATAAAGCTACGAACCTCAGTAGAAGTAGTAGGCAGAGAATAATCACAAACTACAACAATCTTCAGGGGATCCACACAAATACCTATTGTAGACACAACATGATCAAGAAATGCCAAAGAATCTAACCAAAACTCACATTTTGAGAATGTAGCCTAAAGCTATTTGTTTCTCAAAGTCTGTAGTGTATTCATCAAGTTCTCCTCGTGTATCTCCTGGCTCCGCGAGTAAACCAAAATGTCATTGATGAAGAAGATCATGAAAAAATCCAAATATGGCCTCAAAACCTGAGTCATAAGATCCATAAAAGTTGTTGGGGCATTATTAAACCCAAATGACATGACTGAACTTATAATTCCCATATATAGTTTGAATAGTGGTTTTCGAGATGTCGTCATCCTGAATCCTCAACTGGTGATACCCTAATATCAAGTATATCTTGGAAAACACCGAAGAACCCTAAAGTTGGTCAAAGGGATCATCAATAGGCGAAAGAGGATATCTATTCTTAATGGTAACCTTTTTCAGCTATCTATAATTAATGGACATACACAGGGTCCTTCCCTTCTTCTTCATAAATAACATATGAACACCCCACAAGGACACACTAGAATGAATAACACCCTTAGTAAGCAAGTCTAGTAGATAAACACTAAGCTCTTATAGCTCTGCTAGAGCCATGCATTATGGTGCAATCAAAATGGTGCTGGTGTCGTCTCAACCACAATAGCAAAATCAATAGAATGCTCGGGTTGGAGGCCAGACGAATCATTAGGATAGACATCCAAGAAGTCCAGAACCACGTGTAAAGACTCAGGAAAAGAAGGTCCAACACTTACATCATGAATAAAATATAAGTAAGCTAAGAAAAAAAAACTATAAGTCTACGAGCCTAAATACAAAAGATAACCCATACTGGGGAATGATTAGAAGGACCCTGCCATACCATTGGGGTACACTAGGTATAGATAAGCTAACAGCCTTGGAATAGAAATCTAGAAGCGCATGGTGATGGGATAACCAATCCAAGTCGAGTATCACATCAAATTCAGTCATGTAAAGAACCAAAGATCATCTCGAGTATCTAACTCCCACTCAGTAATAATACAAGACTGATACACAAAATCCACCACTAAAGACACACCTATAGGAGTAGCGACACTCATGAGCATAGGTAAAGTCTCATAGAACATAGACAAACGAGGTATAAAATAAATAGATACATAAGAATAAGTAGATCCAGGGAAAATTAATTCATAGGCAAGCTAGTGGAAAATAAATAATATACCCATGATGAAAGCATTAGAAGCTTTTTCTTGGGCTTTATCAGGTATATCATGAAGTTTCCTGAGTCCACTGCCCTTGTAACCTCCCTCTTAGTCCCTTCCTCCTCCCCCCTGACACCCATACGAGCTTTTTGAGCAACTGATTGACCACCTCTAGCTGGTGGATATACATTATGAAGAGGCTTAACATCCTATATTGATGGATAAATAACTTGATACTATAGGCACTCTCTGGTATAGTTGTCCAACTCTGTACATTCATAGTAACCCTACGCCCTGCTCTGACCGGAACTTATGGAAGTACCACTCTAGCCATTATGACCCTGAGACCCTGAAAGATGTGCCCCTAGTTGACTTACTAGTTTAACTACCCTATCCTCTATTAGTTGACTAAACTGAATCTTGAACCGGCCTACTAGACTAACCTTGATAGGCTTGCTGCTACTACTGTGGTCCTATGCCTTTGGTACCATCTACCCGTAGGCCGAGTACAACTAAAATCTACTTAGCATTACTATCTCTTAACACCTCCCCTTTGGGATAAGAAATAGTGTGCCTTCATGGTATGGGCATGATCAACCACATCTAGAAATGACCTACAAATAGAAACTAATAACTAACCCCTATAAGAATCTTTGGTCTCAACCCAGCTGCAAAGTGAAGAATCTTCTCTTCCTCTGTCGGCATCATAACAACCCTATATCTAGAAAGATTAGCAAAACAACCCTCATACTTAGTAAATATGCATAGATCCTTGCTACAAACAAACAAACTGGACTATAACTTCCTCTCGAATGCTCTATGGAACATACTTGTGTATGAAGGCATCTACGAACTGATGCCATGTCATTGTCCTTAATACACTTTCCACCAAGTCATGGATGGTCCATCCAAATGATACCCAATAAAATCAACTATGTAGGACTTTCTTAGTTCCAAAGCCAAAAATCTCTTCCACACACTACAACAAACTCGTAGGGGTAATGTCTAAAATCTCTTAAAAAATATAAAGCCCCCATACGAGTGAAGTGACTTTGTATATTTCAGGCCTCAAAAGTCATAAAAGGACAATAGGCTGAGTATGAGTTGGCTACACCTTAGGGACATGTGGTGCAGAAGGAGTTGAAGCTGTGACAGGGAAAGGCTATATCGGAGGAGGTAGGGAACCCTATTCCACTCCATGAGCAAAAGAATAGGCCCCATCAGTAGGCTCCCCACCAAACATGGAGCACATATACTGCCACATCCCTCTTGAGGCCTTATATGAAGATATAGGTAGATGTGAAGGAAATAGATCTATTGGTTCAGGAACTGGCTATGAAACTCTGGACTAGCCTTGACCACGGGCTCTAGCTTCGCCCCAACCCCTAACCGGCTCTTTCTAATGGGTTAACGGAGCATCTTCCCCCCTGAATGCAGTATGCATTCAAACCATTGGTGAAAGAATAAAACCAAAGTGAGTTTCTAGGAATCAATAAGAAGATACGAACTAAGGGAGATTAAGAGAGTTATATTTCCTAAAAGAGACCTATAGCCTCTCGATATAGGACATATAAGTCTATACCTAACTTTAACACACACTTTCTCCTATATCCATAGACATCGGTGGACCTAAGCTCGATACCACTCTATCATGACCTAAAATTGGGTTATGATGGCATCTAAATCCCACTAGCAGATAAGATAAAATTCCCGCCTAGAGCAACAAACAATAGGGTGGCACCCCAAACCAAAAATAAGGAAAAAGAAAAAGAGAAGAGAAGCAATAAAGATCAGAATAAGGAACAAAATAACAATATATAAATTAACCCACAAAACCTAGTATCATGGCTGTAGAGAATCTATACAATAAAGTGACTAGATAAAAACAACCCAAAAGGGGGAAAAGTACAAAACAACAATCCTGAACAAAAAACAAGGACAACTCAGTATAAGAAGACACTCGGCCAGTCTAAATGTGAAGTTCTTACCGTGTCTCCAAACTCAAGATCCAACCTCGCTCACATGACCATGAGCTACCTAATAACTTGTACTAGAATCTCTGAGGAAGAGTCAAAATAGAATCAACTTGAATTCGGGACCTCTATTCGAAATCTTAGTGAAACACCAAATTTCTTATCTCATGTATGGTTTTTGTGAAAAAATACCAATTGAAGTAGAGTGTACCAAAACATGTGTACCCAATAGGAATCATAGGACGACTAGGCAAAAAAAGATAAATAAGGTAAATAGCAAGTAAATAATCAAAACAGGTTAATAATACACAAGTATAAAGAGATAAGGGGTGAAAGCAACTGCTACAATTAAGGACGGTAATGGACCAGCTAACTAATATATGGGAGGTAACAAGTATAAAACAAAAAGGGAAAGACCACACAACATGTACCTAGGATTCATTGCAACAACAAAAATTATGAAGTATATCAAAGAAAGTAAGAGACATAGCAGGTAAGGAAAAACACTAGCAAGAGATAAGCTATAGAAAACTGTAAAGAACACAAGAAAATAAAAAGTAATACCCTTCTTAGCATCCCATAAAACCAGTGGGAAAACAATAAGTTACTAAGAAAACAAAACCTAACTTTCACCCCATCCTACTGACAAGTTCAAATAGTTAGTCAAGGAACCCAATGTGGCTTCCCTCGTAAGCCCGAGGGTAAAACAAGCACAAAGGATGCAATGCAAGGGGGTGTAGAGAAAGTAAAACAAGTTCCAGCATGCACAATTTTTGGAATATTCCCATTAAAAGAGGGACCCATGGGAGGTATCTCTGTTTACCATTACTCCCCTTGTATACCCCTCCCTTAGGCTGTACATAACGCCTGACATATAGAGATCCAGGATGGAAGGGCCTATAGCGGGATCTAATCCCACATGAAAACGAACCTCAAAGCAGTCAGGTCAAGGAAAATGACACAGGGCAAGGATACGATAAGCCGAACTCAGACTATATAAGATATCTCAGAAAAACTCAAGAATAGCCCTAAAAGAAAAATACCAAAACTCTATGAAAGTTAAAAAAATAAGGTCAATATCATGATAAAATATCTCTGTACTATCCATAAATCACGAAAGGTATATATATAATATTAAATCCAGTTTCTTATTTAGATAAGAC
>JBDJHY010746953.1:0-15549 GCA_039654485.1 Withania somnifera | reverse complement strand
ATTTATACTAGTTTTAGTTTCGGTGTAGCATATATTGAAATTATAGTGATTTTGACCTGGTGATGCCTGAAAATCATTCATGCATTGATTCTAAGAGAGCTTAGTTTTATTTCGTTGAGTATTAAGATAGTATTCAATGATTCCAACCATAGACCTTACTGATCCAGGATGATATGTGACCCGATGAGGGGTATATATAGGAGTAGAGGTATAAAGGGAAGTCCTTCCATAGGTCCTGCCTACCGTACCTATGGATACCAGGAGGAGGAGCATACATATTTATATTTAGCATGCATCATGTTATCATTCATTTCATCTCCTAAAGTGTAGTTTGTTATTTGTACTATCCGACAGTATAAGATGTCGGAGGGTTTGTATTCACTTGTTTTTATCTCTCGGTATTGTGAGAAACTATAGGGATTCTCTTTTACTTATTAATGTAATGGACATGATTTATATCTATTGGGTTCTCATTGATTCCTCCCTTATTTTTATAATTTTTGTAGCTAACTATCCTTCCCGTCTCCATTATTTGAGATTATCGATATACCTCCATCTTTGTTATTTATTTATATTCCTTATTAGCTAAGCATGAATTTAGGTACGTTCTTCTATTTGTTTTCCTAAGTCTTCCTTATTGATAATTAGTTAACTGGGATCTTTATTTGCTCTATCTTGCTAGATAGTTTTTCTATATTCTCTAATCGTTTAAATTTGATGAATTGTTTGCTTTATCTATCTATTTATTTCCTTTATTTCTTATACGATCCCTGTCGATCGATGATGCCTATTGGGTCCTTTTTTTATGTACTCATACTACACTTCTGCATCTTTTGGTGTAGACCTGAGTTCGTGTGGTCTATGTTGATTCCTGATTCGGGAAGAGAATCTATTGCTGAGGTAGATTATGGCTTCTGGAGTTCGAACCTTCTCTTTTACCCATCCTTGTGCTTCTCTCTATTATTTGCTTTCTAGACATATATTGTATTTTATTTAGTGTCTTATGTATCGAATATCGGGGTTTAGGGTTGTTATTTCATTGCTTAGACTTCTGCATATCCCTGTCCCTTATTCATGTCTTATCTTCTACTTTTAGTTTATTATTCTTTCTTTGCATGATTATTGGGTGGTTCTCTTATGGATGGATGTAGGTTCCCTCATTACCTAAGAAGTCGAGTCATGAAAACTTAGTATTAGAGTCCTAGGTTCATTGATATCCTCGGTACATGATCCAGTGTCTAGTACATCCCTATAGATTAGGTATAATGACTTCCATATCCTAACTTCGAGAGGCTATAATGACATATTTAGGAAATTATTCTCTTTTAACTTTTATGTCAAGTATGTATCGTAGTTGATCTCTCAAATTGTTCTTATTCTCTCTTCAATAGATGGAACTTACATGATTTTTGGTAGTAGCAGGAGATGATACACCTGTTGCACTACTAGTTAGAACACTAGCTATGAGTCAAGCCCATGGTAAAGGTCAAGGTAGAAGATGCATCAAAGTTGTGACTTTTGATAGAGATGTATCATCTGTCATAGGAGCAGAGATCAAGCCTGATCCTTTACTGGATCAGCATCACCAGAGGTGCATGGATTAGTCCCATTTTCTCGTATGCCTTCATCAGCTCTAACGTTGACTCTGGAGAAGAGGGGTTTCTTATTATAGATGTTGAGTATGTTAGCCTAGCAGATAGATAGGGTGTAGACTTCATCCCTAGGTTCTTTTGGACAAAGTGTGCCACTTGAACCCAGTACTTATGGTTTAGGAGTGCATCAGGCACCGAGATCTTAATTTTGTAGGGTCTCTCCTTCAATGTCAGCACTCCCTATTAAGGTGCCTCCAGTACCGATCTATCTATCTTTAGAACCAATATTACCTGATCCATCTGTGGTTCCACCTATCCCTTCTCACCCTCATCTTTATGACTTCAATAAGAAGGCATTGGGTCGATTCTTAAGGTTGGGTCATCCAAGATTCACTGGTACTCCTGGAGAGGATCTAAAAGATTTCATTGATAGGTGTCAGGAGGGGTTACTTAACCTTGACCTATTTAAGTCTTACAACGTTGATTTTTTAATTTATCAGCTAGAAGGCCTTTCCAAGGAGTGGTTAAGGTCTTTTGTTAGACCAAGTCAGCTGATTTTACCCCTATGTCTTAGAGTTCCTTTCATGATGCATTCTTGGAGAGGTATACTTCTTGTACTAAGTAGTATCATAGACGAGAGGAGTTTCTTAGACTCTTATAGGGTTCTTCGTCTATTTTGGTATGAGGTTGAGTAACATAAATTTTCTGCTTTAGAGTGCCAGCTTCATGTTTACTGAGGCATAAAGGATCCATCGATTTGCTTTTGGGTTGTATTATAATACTTATAAGGTAATAAAAACTACCGGATCATCCTTTCAGGCTAACTTTAGATGCTCGTACTATAGAAGATCTTGGTCGTAGTAAGAGAGTTAAGGAGGAGAAGAAACCCTATGATCAGGGTCGCTTTAGTGGTTTCAGGTATGGTAGTAGGGGTTTTCAATCATGGTGTACCCCACATTAACATCAGCAGTAGGGGAAATCTATTATTTATGTATAAGTATAATTACGGGCTTCTAGCGTTGGCTCTCATGATTTTGAGGATCAGACTTAGGGTAAATATTCGAGGGGTGTTACCTCAAACTCATCAGAACATAGTGGTCAACTTGGTTCTTATAGTTCCTTTTGTTAGCATAGAAAGTTAGGTCATGTTATGAATTTGGTGCCATACGCTACTTAGACAAGGGTTGTCCCTAGAGGGGTGCTGTTTACACCATAGTTTAGCCTCCTTCTATGCCAGCTCCTATTCTACATTATCCAATCAGGGTCGTTCTACCTCAGATAAGGGTGGTGGGTCTCTAGGTTATAGATCTCCTTAGAGTGGCAGTGGCAGTAGCCATGATAGTGGTCGTGGTGGTGGATGCCATCATTTCTATGTTGTGCTAGGTAGGCCCAAGATAGAAGCCTTAGATGTTGTTTTCACAAGTACTATTTTTGTGTGTTATTATCTAGCCTCGGCTTTATTTAATCCAGGGTCTACTTTCTCCTATTTGTCATCTTATAACTCCCTATTTAAGCATGAAAAGTGATCCATTGCCTATGTCATAATCTATCTCCACCCAGTAGGTGATTCTTTAGTAGTGGATCGTGTGTTGAGATCTTATTTTATGATTATTAAGGATTTTGAGACTTTAGCTGACTTGAAAATGTTGGATATGGTTGATTTTAATTTAATACTGGGCACGGACTAGTTATCCCCTCATAAAGTGGTCATGTATTATATGTCAAGAACGTGACCTTAATACTGTGCCGAGTGGATCCTCAATCATGTGGTATGTTTTGATTAGTCACATACCGACGAGGATCATTTCTTGCATTCAGGTTATTCTCTTAGTATTTTATAGTTCTTTGTATTATCTTGCATATGTTAGAGATGTTAGTGTTGATTTTGTGTCTCCTAAGCCAATACCTATTGTTAGTGAGTTTATAAATGTGTTTCTGATCAACCTCCTATCCTACCACCTAAGCAAGACATTATCTTTGGTATTTAGTTAGAGTCGGGTACCATACCCATTTCTATTATTCCCTATCATATGGAACCTGCTGAGTTAAGATATCTTAAAACTCAGCTTCGTGATCTGTTAGATAAGGGTTTTATTCAATCTAGTATTTCACCTTGGGGTGCTCCTATTCTTTTTTTGAAGAAGAAAAATGGTTCTATGCATGTTTATTGATTATAGGCAACTTAAAGGTATCTGTGAAGAATAAGTAACCTATGTCTCGCATTGATGATTTATTTGACCAGCTTTAGGTTTCTTTAATTTTTTCTAAGATTTATTTGAGATTGCGTTACCATCATCTAAGGATAAGGATTGACGATATCCAAAAGACAACATTAAAGACGCGATATGGTAATTATGGGTTCCCACTGATGTCTTTTGGATTGACAAATACACCCGCAACCTTTATGGATTTAATGAACTATGTGTTTAGGCCATATATTGATTCCTATGTTATTTAGTCATCAATCATATCTTGGTGTATTTAAGGAGTAGAGACGACCATGAGCATCATTTATGGATTATTTTCAAACTCTGAGAGATCATTGGCTTTATGCCAAGTTCTCAAATATTGAGTTTTTGTTTGAGTTAGTTGTAGTTCATGTACATGTGGTGTCCAAGGTGGGTATTAGAGTAGATCTGACTAAGGGTGCATTTATTCATGATTTGCTTAGACAGACTACTCTTACTAATGTTCGTAGATTTGTTGGACTAGTTAGATATTACTATTATTTTGTTGAGGGTTCTATTCCATAGCAGCATTATTGACTAGAAACGTTGTTCCTTTCTAGTGGTTCGATGATTGTGAGACTTGGTTTTAAGGCAGAGGCTTAAGACTATGTTGACACCGGACTCCTGTGTTGACTTTAGAGGTTGAGGTTAGAGTTTTTCAATGTATGTCGATGCTTCTAGTGTGCCTTGGTTGTGTTTTGATGCATCAAAGTCATGTTATTGCATATTCCTCCACACAACTTAAGGCTCATGAGAACAACTACCGAACCCATGATTTGGAGTTGGCAGCAGTCGTTTTTGTGCTCAATATTTAGCACTACTACTTGTATAGAGTTCATTATGAGATTTTCACCTACAGCTTTAGTATTCAGCATATTATAAGTCATAAGGAGCTTAATATTTGCCAATGGAGGTGGATTGAGTTGTTGACTATGAAATTTCTATTATGTATCATTCGGGTAAGGAAAACATGGTAGAGGATGCCTTGAGCCGGTAGTCAATGAGTATGGGTATCTTGGATGCCTTATTAGTTTCTAAGAGACCTTTAGCCTTAGATATCCTGTATTTGGCTAGCCGATTGGTTAAATTTAACCATTTAGATTTAGGTTGTATTCTTGCTAATGTTAAGGCATGTACAACATTAGTCGATCAAATTCAGCAGCATCGGTTTGAGGACCAAACATTGGTTGATATTCATGATCAGTTGTTGTAGGGTAACCCACAGATCTTTATTGGGTTCAGACGGTATTCTGAGGCCCGAGAGATGGATTTTTGTTCCATGGTTTAATGATTCTATTCGTTGATCCTCTGTCAGGCCCACAGCTCCCCTTTTTCCATCCACCAGGTGTGATGAAGATGTATAAAGATTTGAGGCATATTTACTAGTGGAGTGGTATGAAAAGGGATAAAGCTAAATTTGTTTCTTGGTACTTGAAATGTCAATATGTTAAGTTCAATCAACATAAACTTAGTGGTTTGATGCAACGACTTCCTATTCCCGAGTGAAAGTGAGAGTTTATCTCTCTGCATTTCATTATAGGCTTGCTTAGACTCCTCATAGCCATGATTCTATTTTAGTTATTGTTTATAGGTTGACTAAGTCTGCAAACATCATTCTGGTTCATGCTATCTATAATCAACAAAGTTAGCCATTATTTATCTTCATTAGGTGTTCAGGTTTCATGGTATTCTAGCTCTATCATCTCATATTGTGGTAATCTGTTTACATCTTAATTTTAGAGAGTATTTCAGTGTGGTATGGGTACTGAGGTCCATCATAGCATGACATTTCATTTCCAGATAGACGGTCAGTCCGAGAGGACCATTCAGGTCCTTGATAACATGTTGACAGCTTGTATTCTTGATTTTGAGGGTTATTGGGATCAATATTTGGCTTTGTCAGAGTTTGCGTATAACAAAAACTACCACTCCAATATTCAAATGGTTTAATTTAAGGTTTTATAGTAGATGGTGTCATTCGCCTATTGGTTGGTTTGATGTATTTGAGTTAAGATTGCAAAGTACATTCTAGTTTCAGATTCTTTAGACACATTTCATTTGATTCAGTATAGGCTTCGAGCATCCTAGAGTAGGCAAAAGAGTTATTCTAACCACCGCCATCATAGTTGGTGATTGATTTTTCTTATGGGCATCGCCCATGAAGGGCATGATCAAGCTTAAGAAAAAAGGAAAGATCACTCCCCCTCCCCGAATATTGTTCCTTTTGAGATTCTTGATCGGCTTGGTAGTGTTGCTTATAAGTTAGCTTTGACTTCTATGTTTTTAGCTGTGCATCCAGTGTTTCATGTGTCCATATTGAGAAGATATATCCTTGACAAGTAGCATGTTCTTCGTTATGATTTTTTTTCAAGTTGATGAGGGATTATCAATTGTTGAGGTGTCGATCCTGGTTTTGGCTAGAGAGGTGAGAAATTTGAGGTCTACGGAGATTCCCATGGTTAAGGTTTGGTGGAGAGATCGTCCTATTGAGGATTCTACTTACGAGATTGAGAGTGAGTTAAGATCTCAATATCCTCATCTATTTCATCCTTCAGGTACTTTTTTCTAACTTTCGGGGATGCAAATCTGTTTTAGTAGTGGATGTTGTAATGACTCTTATAGTCATTTTCACATTTTAGAATTTCTTTCATCTATAATTTTTCCTGTAGAATATTTGGGTCATTTGAGACTTATCAAAACCGATGGTTTGGTTCAAGGGTAGTTCATTTGGTCATTATGTCATTTTCCTATTTTAGAGCCTTTAATATTGAAATCATTGACTTTAGTCGATATTATGTGAGAAAAAACTCAAAATCAAATTTTGGCAGCTCCATTGGTTCCAAAACATGGATTTTGGTCTAGATGAACTTGTTGTTTTGGGTCCAGATTCCTTGGTTTTGGATTTATCTCATTTTGTATATTTTTTATGTTTTCTAGTTTATAAGTGGATCTCTAGTGGTTATTCTTTTATCGAAGGCTTGGATTAAAAATTCAACTATGTCATTAGCTCTAAAATATCGAGTTTGGATTAGGTGAGTCATTCGTTTGGGCGTCGGGCCAACCGAGCTTATTTCGATTACTCTGTTGAAAAGTTGATCAAGTTGTCTAAGTGTTGACTTTGGTCAACATTTTGTCAAAACGATCTTGAATCAAAATTTTGTTTGTGCCATTCAGTTTAGAATAGCATTTGAGCATATTTAGTTTGTATCTGTCGGGTTATGAATGCATTCATCATCATTTTAAAGTTTGGCAAATTACTGGTTTATTGGTTATAGCTGTTATTGGTGCACAACACTTTTGTTCTATGCGATTGTGCGGCTTCTTAATGGAATCGTGATGAGGAAATTCTATATAACCTTCACGATCATGAGTGCCTTTCACGCGATTGCGTCCTAGTGCCTAATTGACCTTCATGATTGTGACATGCTTAGAACACTATCTTGATTCTATTTTATCTCATTCTTCTCGATCTCAACTTTCCTTCATGTTATCGCGAAGAGCATTTCTACACCAGGTATAGATATCTAGAATTTCATGATTTTCAATATTTGTTCTCCACTTCCCACCTTCATACGCTTTTAAACCTCTATTAAAATTCTTGGGTCTTTGCATATGATACTGGGTGACATTGAAAACTATATTTCTTCGATTCTTCATCAATTATTTGTAAGTTTCCACTCTACTTTCTCCAAATTTAATCCATAAATTCCAAAATTCTAGAAGTTTGTTCTTCACTTTTATCCACTGATTCTGGCTTGTTTCTTGCTTAGCTCTATATTTTGGGTATGAGTTTTCTACGATGTGGAAAAAATTTTGATACCTTTTTTTGGAGTTTAGGGTTTATGGGGTAAGACATTTTTTACCAATATTTAGACCACATATATTACCATAGCTTTATGAGTATTGTTTGACTCACATTAACGTTTAGTTTATTATCTTACTAGTTTTGTGACCGTTCGTGCTCAGTTGTGCATTTTTGAGCTATTGTAGCTTTCTAGGACTATTCTACCTAGTATTTGTGAGCTAGTCTTCAGACGTCGAGTAAGATATGGATTACCGATCTTATAGCTAGCTTATATGGGAAGTAATGTAGTAATTTGTCATCATGTGATTGGTCATTCTAGGTTGGTACCCATGACCAGATCCACTTCTATAGTTCACTTTTTTGGCAACGTATTGGTGTTGCATTTGCAGTTATAGTTACCCATGACCCTGAGTGGTCTTGGATAAGTCAAGAACAAAGATGGAGGGATTATTAGAAATGTCCATGAGTCCCGAACATAGACTAGATAGTTCTAGATACTATAGTATACGTACCTCTACAGGTAACGATATGACTTGTTTGAGTTATTGTTTGTGATTGAGCATATCATCATCATGAAAACTGGTTTTATACGTTGTTTCCACTATTATATGTCTAAGAGCCTGATGCTTTTGACTTTGAAACCTTGTGTGGCCTTGTGGGTCTGTTTTAAATATTATGAGATTAAAATGAGTTATTTCGAGATGATTTACCAATTTTTGATGATAAATGAGATATTGAAGATGTAATCATTATTTGATATTTTATTAGACTCGATGATGCCCGAGATATAGATATCGATGATTTATACTAGTCTTGTTTTGGTGATGCATGTACAATGATATTAAGATTATAGTTTTTTAGACTCAGATATGTCTGGGCATTCATTCATGCATTGATGTTATGAGAGCTCAGCTCTAAATTCGCTAAGTATTAAGATAGTATGAAGTGATGCCAACCATAGACCTTGCCGATTAAGGATGATATGTGACCAGAGGAGGGATATACGGCGGAGTAGATATATTTGGGGAAGTTCTTCTGTGGGTCCTGCCTATGGACCTATGGGTATCTGAGGAGAAGAATACACATATATATTCAACATGCATCATATCATCTCCTTGAGTGTTGTTTGTTGTTTATACTCTCCAGCAGTATAGGATACTAGAGGGTTTGCATTCACTTGTTTGTATCTCCCCATAGTATGGAATGTTGTGGGGATTCTCTTTTACTTATTCTTGTTCTGATATATTGTTATGGAAGGTATTTATATCTGTTGGGTTCTTATTCATGCCTCCATTATTGTTATACTTGTTGTAGTTAGCTATCCTTCCTGTCTCCATTATTTGAGGATACCATTATACCATCATCTCTTCTATTTATTTGTATTCTTTATTGGCTAAGCATGGATACATGTGCATTGCTCCTTTTGTTTTTTAAGTCTTTCTTATTGATAATTAGTTATATAGGATTTTTAGTTGCTTTATCATGTTAGCTAGTTCTTCTATTTGCTCTATTTGTCTGATTTTCATGACTTGTTTGCTTTATCAGCCTATTTACTACCTTTATATCTTATAGTAGCCAAATCAGACGATGATGCTTACTGGGTACTGGTTTTGGCACTCTTTTGGTACAAACCCGAGTACGAGTGGTCCATGCTGATTTCGTTATTCGGGCTATGATTCTATTGTTGAGGAAGATGATGGCTTCTGACATTCAGAGTTTATCTTTCGTCATTCCTTATACTTCTCTCTATTATTTTCTTTTGAGATAGACATTGTACTTTCAATTTCAGACATTATACTCTAATTAGTACCTTATGTATATGTTATCGGGTTTTGGGGTTGTTATTTCAATGGCTTCGACTTTTGCTTATCCCCTTTCCTTATACATGCCTTATCTTCCTCTTTTAGTTTATTTCTTTCTTCTCATGCTTGTTGGGTGGTTCTCCTATGGTGGAATGTTGGTTCCATCATGACTTGATATATCGGGTTGTGATACATAAGTACAATATGACCTTGATACGACATGTATGACTAGCCATGGCCCCAGGTAATTGTTTCATTACTTTAAGCCCCACTCTCACAAACGTATACCCACCATATGTTCCGTACACCACATTGTATGGGCCTGGGTTAGTTACTTAAGTGAACTAACCCAACTTTGATCCAATTTTACCAGATATAGGCCCAAGTTGATTTTAAAGGGGTTTAAACCCAATTTGTTAAAGAAAAAGTTGGTTACTTCAATGTAAAGAATTTTAAACTCCCTCCATAACTTTATCACTTAAATTTCTCCTAAAGTTCCACCATAATAATCACCATAAATCAATCTGTCATCACTTCACCCATAAAAATCACTACCTATTTCTCCATATCATTTTTTAAAGAAATAATTTGGTTACTTGTTAGTATCATCCATAAAAATGAAAGTAAGTACGGTTTCGTTTGATTGCTTATATTTTAAATAATGATTCTTGGGTTAGGGATTGTTTATCTGCAAAAGATTGATGAATGTTGGTTCGAATAGGTTGAAGAATGAAAATTTTATGCTTTGTGTCTGTATGGGTATTTGTGGTTGTGATATAGGGAATTTTTGAGGTATTCAATTAGTCGTTCATTGCATAGAGGTAAGTTTAGAGTCTCAATTGAACTAAAAATGGTTCATTTGTGCTTATAATTGTGGAATATGTCAAAATTGGTTTGATTGTTGGTCTGGGCGCCATACACCCTATGAGGCTACAACAATTACCATTTAATTGCACTTCAGAAACAAAATCAAAGTTGCCCCCCCCCTCAACCAACACATCCTTAAATTTTGACATTGTGTGAACTCTGATTAATCTGGGCTTGTGTTTGTTGTGGATGTGAGGGTTATGCATGTTTTACAAATCCAATGATCATATCCCTATTGTGATTCCTATTGGGAATTGTAATTTGATAAATTCATCATGTGTTGGGATGAATAACTCCGGAAATCACCCCTAATCTTATAAAATCAATACAAGGTGAGTTTTAGAAATTACAATTTAAAAATATCAAAATATAAATCATGAAAAGATGTTGAAATGTGGCAACTCACCCTATACATGTTTCCATAAAGTCCGTGAGACCCTTATACGGACCATGAGGCCATTTATGGGGGTTTCACTTATTATTTATAATATTGAATTAGGGATATACGACTAACTATACAAACCGTATGAGCACCATATTAATCGTATGGTCGACCATACCCAAATGGCAGAATTAACTAAAGTGGTTCCTAAGGACATAGGGATAGTCAGACAATCCATATGCCTTTCATACGGATCATATGAAGTCATGTACCCCAACTGATAACAATTCCATAAATGGTCTTAGGAGCATACAAGCCCCATACAAGATGTATGACCCCATTAAAACCGTATCTGCACCCTATGAACCAAACTTGCTTTGAATTATGATTTCTTTTTGTTTTTCTTTTGGATCATTTCGAGGGTAATATTTTCTTTACATGTCCTATAGCACCTAAGATACGAAAGAAGGACTGTCTAACCCATCTCAAGGATACTCTTTCCACTTCTTTGTACCATGATGATTTCGGATCTAAAAGCCCACAATATAGTAGGCAGAGGGTGATTTGTAAAGATCGTGTTTCCCCTCATGCACCCCATCACATAAGATCCATAGGGGTTGTATAAGAGGAAACCGTACCTGCGCTGGTACATATTGAGTCTACCCTATCCTATTATACGAATGGTGGGAAGCCTTCACAAATGAGGAAGAAGGAGCCAAGTCTATTTCTAAGAGCTCTAAGGAGGGGGAGGAGAAAGATGGTGCTGATGCTAAGATCGATCAATAAAAAAAAGCTATTACGGAGCCTGAGACTGCTGGAGATGAAGAGCAAAATTTAGAGCAGTATATGTATAACCTCTGCGGACTCAGTGGGAGGTACCCTAGGCTGAAGTAATATACAAGGATGGCTTGATGCGGAGGAAAAATAATAGTCCAAAGAGATGTTTCATTAAGGATCCAAAGCTACTTACTGGAAAACTACGTATAAATTTGACTGGATAGTTAAGACCGTCGATAGGTGTGCACCACAGCTAGTCCGAGAATTCTATGCCAACTATATGACAACCATGTATAATGCTCTAGGTGGTATGTGTATGAAGAAAAAAAGGGATGTAGGTTTGGATATGATCCCACTAGAGAAGGTTAGAGTTCAGCGCTGGACTGTTAATATTTCAGAGACTAATATTCTAAAATTTCTATATGGCTATGAATCAATCATCCCAACACAAGATGTTAAGTATGATTATTGGATTAGGAAAATAAAATATGAGAAGTGGATGAAAGATCATACATCAATAGCAGGGAAAAAGGTCATGGGTTTGATTTCTAGCAGAGTGGCTCTAGAAGGGGTACAAGCACCGTGGGTTCAGAAACCATGTGCTAACTTGACTAAGACATCAGTTAATTCCCCTGAAAAGGTTTGGTGGCTATTGGTGAGGACCCGGTTAAGAACTACCAGGAATGATAACACCTTGGACCCAAGAGAGCCATGCTGGTGGATTGCCTGATATTGGTTTGTACATTGAGTGTAGCCTATATTATTGCTAAAGAGATCAAAGATGGGTTGTATATGAGACCACTACTTTGGAATTTCTTGGGTTGATTAAGTAATTTACATATGGATGTTTATGTGCTAGTGAGTAAAAAGATAGAACAAAAGTAAAGTTGAAGAGTATATCAAACATCACCTTAATTAAAGACATTACAAACCTAGTGGCAAGGACGAGAGCATTTCTAGTTGTACTGGCAGTAGAGGAAGTTGTACTATTATTATCGAGAGAGGCTCCACTTATTATGCCGATAATGCCTAAACCTATAGGGGCACCTTCGAATGATCCTGTAGTTGCCTTTCGTGTGGGTGAGGCCCCTCCATCCACTCTTACTCCTTTAGACATGCAATCTTCATCTTCTACTACTGTTGAGTTTGAGTACATGACCGTTCCTTATGAGTTTCTTGTTGTATTGGTAGAGCAACAAAACGCACAGATCAATTTGGGAATCTCTATAAGAGTATGGAGCATGCAATAACACACTTGATAGAAGGACAAGTGAAGCTCCTTCATGACGTTGACAGGTTTGGCTTAGATATTCTCAACTTAAAAGATGAGTTGAGTGCAAAGCCGGATGCGTTTGATGCACAAAAATTTAGCTACAAATTGTTTGAAGCTATAAAGTTACTTATAAGCCAAATTGAGGAGGTAAAACCGAAACGGTTATTATTTGATCATAATTTTTGTGAAGTTGCCATTATTGAGGAGAGTACACCAAAATTATGTGAGGATATAAATAATAATACAATTCATGAGTTTAGGCGCATTAGACCTCACTCCAATCATTTTTCTACATTATGTTTAGATAGTGAGACATTAATTGAACTATCTGAGCCTATAGAAGAATTTAAGGAGGAGGAACACTATGTCTAGATTCTTGAATTTGTTGTGCCTGAATCAGAAAAATACGTGCCTCACTTAAGGGCCAAGAATTATAACATGTAACATTCATTGCTTGGTTCCATGATCTTTCTACCTAATCCCCTCGAGCATGAAAGAAAAATGTAAAAGAAGTTAGGGGTAAAATTTATAAGTTCAAGGTGGAGGAAAAAGTTGAAGGGTCATGTCGTGATGTTAAATAAGGTGCTTGTTGGGAGGCAACCCAACTATTAGCATAGGTTTCCATTTTAGTTTATTATTTTATGTATTTATTTATTTTATACTATTACTTTTGATTTTTGTGTTTTTAGTAATTTGTCAAAAGGTAATGGGACACGCAACATACCAACATTAAGGTATGTAATGGGGATCAATTTTCAATAATAATATTAAAATAAATATAAGTTAAATGATCGATCATGATAAGCATCACGACGTGATGCCTATCATGATCGATCACTAAAATGATGTAATTTCATCACGATAAGTATCACATAGTGATGCTTATCGTGATCGAATTCTGCCTAAGCAATGTTTCATTATGATAAGTATCACTTCGTGATGCTTATCGTGATGAAACACTGAAAGTTAACATCACGACGTAATGCTTATTGTGATTTGTTTTTTGTGTTGTTTTTGTTTTACTTGCAAGTTAGGGGAATTTTGAGTACCAGAACTTAAGATAACGACATCGGAAGATCGCAAAAGTTAGCTAGATAGTTGAAACTAAGTGTGGGGTGCCCACATGAAGAACCACAAATGAGAGAAGTCTAAGTATCTCATTCCATGAGTTGCTAGTGCGTCGGCCTTTGGCCTCGGGGAGTATTTCCAACCCTTGTTTTATATTCTTTATTACTTTGAGGACAAAGGATGATTTTAAGTGTAGGGTGGGATATATTCCTATATTATTTCAGTGTGAAGTATGTTATATGAGTTTTATTTTATTTTTTAGTAAAAGCATACTTTATCCACCCCTTGGTTTTTCTTTTCGAATCTTTTTCGGGGGGGGGGGGTGCTTTGAACCAAGTATTTTTATTTTTTAGAAATAGTTTTAGTTTTTTTAGTAGTTTAGCTTTTATTTTTTCAAGAATAAAAGATGTACCAATTGACTTGTTTGATATAAATAATATGGGCATGAGCTTGAGTAATACATTCCTGTAAGTGCTTAAGTGTTAAATTAAATGATGAATTGTCTGACATGTAGGCTCATGGAATGTGACTCTGTACATAACTTTTCTTATTTTGTAGTTTGTGATGATCCTTTTTGTCTTAGAAGTAGAATTAATTCTTCTTGATTGAGACTTGTGCCAAGTGAGGTGAGAATTCTTGTATATTTCATGTTTTGCATCTTAGTCTAGAACTTTCCCTACATATTATTGAAGCAAAATAAAAGAATTGCTCTGATTAGAAGATGACATAGGCCTTCTTTGATATGTCCTATGAATTTTACCCTATTCATATATTATACCACTAGTTAGCCCCTTTTGAGCCTGTAGCCTATTCTTTAGTAGTAGTATCTTTGCCTTGATCCTTTTGTTGAATCCCTGATTTTTGCACCCTGCTTTCTTTAGCACTGTAGCATAGACTGAGTTTTAATTGTTGAATCTGAAGAAAGGGATAGTCAAGTGTAAAAGGTGACCAATAGAAGTTGTTGTGGTGAAAAAGCCCTCTTTGAGAGAATGTGATGTGAAAAGAAGTTATTGAAAAAGAAAAAAAAAGAGAAAATAAAGAAAATTGATCAAAGCATTCTTGATAGGATGAGATAGCTAGTGAATATAATTGAAGAGAGGGCTAAGAGAATTAAGTGAATAAGTAATGAGTGATGAAGTTTGAAAAAGTGAAAAGTGCTTAGGAAAGTGTAAGTCACTATTATACAATTTTCCTACCCGTCTCTTAGCCAACATTACAACCCGTTAAGGTCCTATTTGATTCTATTCGAGCATGCCTAATTAGTGGAGATGTACATAATAGGTAAGCCTATGTTACTTTGTGTATACATGTGAATTCTTTTTGAGTGTGAGAGTTGTGCTTTGATGCTCAGTCCTTAAATTATGTTCGATTCTTGGAATTGAGTGTGTGGACAATTTCTTCTTGTGAGGGCACATGTTTCATGATAGATAAGTGATTTTATTAACTTTCTTTGACAGAGTAGGGGACAACTTAAATTTTATAAGTAAGAGTTTGTCCCTGAGGTTAGAATTTTAGGATTTCATTATTTTCTCTTATATTTTGCACAATGATCTAGGAAGGTATACTTGATTCTGCAAAGTGTCTATGACTTAATTGTTTGTATCAACTGAGGTGGTGGGTTTTTTCAAGTTTCTTTAGGCATTTTAGATTTAGTGTTTGCTCGAGGACAAGCAAAAGCTTAAGTGTGGGGTGGTGATGTGAGGCCAAAATAGCACATATTTAGCCATTATTTTCCTCATATCTTAATATTTTTAT
>JBDJHY010746844.1:0-15550 GCA_039654485.1 Withania somnifera | reverse complement strand
ACTGACGATCATATTGATGTCTTCGGGGACTTACAGGACTTGGATGCTAAGATTCTTACTGAAGGGATGACACACTTTATTCAAGAGCAGTCCATGATTGGCTCTAGTGGGAATAAGGCTACCGAGGATGCCTTTGACCAGACCACTGCACTTGCTGAGGATGCCCTACCTCCTTCATAGGCTGGAGCCATCAGGGGCCCTCTACTCCTTTCCTTTACTCCTTTTACTTCTTTCGTTGGGGACAATGCATATATTTTGTTGGGGGAAGGGGTAGTCTATATTGATTGGTGGTTTGTAATTTTCAACATCTTTGCCCGTCCTTTTTTTTTTATTGTATTAATGCAAATTATTGTTTCAATTAGTATAATTTGTTTTTTGTTTGATGTTTTTAATTATATTTGATAGAGCTGTTAATTATATTGTATAGTTATTTCAATTTTTTTCGTATTTTATTTCATAGTGTTTTTACATAAACAAATAGTAGGAAGTTCACTTCTTGAAGCCATAGTCTGTTGTAGCGCCTTTTAATAGCTATGCATTTTGTCGGACGTGTTTTTCATAATTGAATTTTAAATCACACCGGTTCAAATAAAATTGCCTATTTTTTTAATGTAAGGGTGACCATGTGGATCAATCAAACCTTTTTGGCATGGTAACTTTTATCTTTCATTGACTTTGTGCTCACTAGTAATAGTGTGTAATAAGTGAGTCTCACCAAGTGAAGGATGGATTTGTGCACCTAAAATGAGTGGAATGTCATAAGTGGTGAAGATTTGCATCAATTTCATGACATGTGCACCACTAGAGCTTGCATAGTTAGTCCTTGTTGCATGATGAATGAGATGGAGTAAAGATATGACCTTAGGCATTTGACTGAGAGAGCCTCTTAGGTTAACATGTTCATAAACCTACCGAATTGTGAGGAGAGTGATCAAACTTTACACTTTATGAGCCTTGGACTTCCTTTGATAGAGACAATGCAAGAGGTAACCCATTTTGTTGATTATACCCCTTGATTTAATCCCCTAACCAATCTTGAAGCATTAGGTAAATGGTTTTTATAGCTTATGCTTGACACCTAAGTTGAGGGTGTAGTTAATAGTGATCATTCTAGCCAGCATGGTCATAGATCAAATTGGATAATAGAAGTCAACTTCTTTTCTCGATTGATAGTCTGCCCTTAAAAAAAGAAAAGAAAAAGACCACAAATAAAAATGGCATTTGTTTAGGTTGTGAATGGCGAAATAAAGGGTGATATGATAGAGGAAGAGGGGAAATTGCAAACTTCAAACGATCAAACCAAAGAAAGTGTCCATGGATAGAAACTCCCCAAGCATTATGTTGATGAAGAAGTTGCCTAGGGTTTCACTCGTAGTGCTTTTGGAAAGTTAAGTCACTAATGCCCAAATGCTACCCACCTTACCCTTATCCTACAATACAAGCCATGAAAATTCCTTCGTGATCTTCACTTGCTTTCCATTAAAATTTTCCCTTGGAAAATAAAGACAAGCCTATGGCTTGCTCTGCATGCATGAAATCATCTTTGTGACAGTGAGCACTCGAATTATCTTCCTTATGCATCATTTAGTATGAAAAAAAAAGGAAAATTTTTGGCGTGCGACCATTTTATCTAATCTTTTGTGTATGATTTGTGAATTTTTTTTAATGGGTTGGGCACAAACATTGATAGTGAACGTATGTCATTGTAGGAAAATGTGACCCATGAACTAGGTGTGAGGTTGTGAACACATGGTCCCCTAAAGTTCATTAAATAAGACAAAATGGTTTTAAGTGAAAAAGATGCATAGTTATTTAGTTGGTCCTACTTCATGGCTATAAGAGTTTCTTGGATTAGTTTATTTCCTCGAGAACGAGGAATGAGTTAATTTGGGGGTGTTGATGAGTGGCCAAAAAACCACTCATTACGCTTAATTACATCATGAAATTTCTTGTTTTCATTACTATTTGATAAATTTTTGATGTTAGCTTGGTGTTTTTTTAATGGTAAATACATGACTTCTAAGGAACCAAGCAAAATGGACTTAAACTACAAATTTTGTTGAAAAACTTTCATCATGAAAGATGATAATTGTATTGTGGTTAGATGCTACAACCTCCATGCAACCCAAAAAGTCAACAAATGAGTCTTTCAAAGACTGTGTATCACCTCTAACAGATAGAGGACCATTGTCCTCAAAGGTCACACCGCCATCCCTAGTGGTGGTACCATTGTCTCAAAAAAAATATTGCCAATGAATCCTGCCTCTCTGTCAATGATGGCGGTCAATCAGTGTAATGACCCTTATGGTAGTTTTTGATAAATATGCGGAATTGTTTTATTCTAGATCCTTTTAGTAGTTTCCCTAAGTAAATTATGACTTTCTTGGACCGGTAGTTCAGATCCCCGGCGACTCGGTTGAGAAATATCTCAAATTGGCTGTTTTAGAGATAAAAACTAAATACTCTTTGACCAAACTTAACTTTCCTTTAAGAAGATCTCAGAATTAAATTTTGATAGTTTCGTTACCTCCTGAATGCCAAACAAAGTCAAGTTTTACCATAAGTTTGTGTTTTGGAGTTTTTGTTTGCAATTTATGCTAATTTTTAGATTTTAGTTAAGTTTAAAGCCTAAAGTGGAGCTTGGGTGGTATTTTGGTGTTCGTAGTGTCAGAAAGAAATTTTGACGCCTCCATCAGTTACACTAGTTTGACCCCTGATATCTTCCCAAGGTGTTCGTGCTTGATTTGAGTGGTTATGTCGAAAGTTTGAAATTTCCTTATTTTGTAAAGTCTTGGTTGGGGTTCACTTTTGCTCAAATTACCTTCGATGTTGAATTCATCAATTCCAATGAGCCCAAATTATTTTTTTCACATGAAATACATACTTGGTTTCTCAAAATTGGAATCTGTTTCATTTCTGAACCCCTGGATGAATTTCAGAACAATTGCTAATTTTTCTGGTGCAGCTTTGACCGATTTATCGGTCAAAGTGCCGATTAATCGCCCATGACCGATAAATTGGCCAAAACTACTGAAACTCAGAGGGTCCAAATTATTTGACCAATTGACCGATAAATTGGCAAGTGCCTATAAATCAGTCAAATTGACTGATAAATCGGTACCGGAGGCACTTTTTCTGCAGTTTTTCTTCCATTTTTGGGTCACTCTTCCATCAGTTTTCCCTCATTTTCTATCTAAAAATTGTGTGATTTGTCTTGGAAACTCCCCAAAAGTTCATAGAAAGTTCCTTGAAGGTTGTGCACATCATCATCACCTTTGGAAAGTGAATTTATACATTAAATTTCAATAAAATTAGAGTTCTTCCTCCATTAATGCCCTAGTTATGAACTCTTGATTCCTTCAATTATATTTGAAGTTATATAGTAATTCCTTTCTCTGTAGGGTTATTATTTATTGTAGTAACATTTTCTTTTCCGAATTCAACGTATAAACTCATAAAGTTCAATTCTTTAGAGCTTTATGCTCAATTCTCTATGGGTTATTCAAGGGTCTTGCTTTTCTCGAATTGTGCTCAATTTTGAAGCACTAATTCCTAGTAACATTGGGAACCCTGTGGAGACATTTATGTTCCATTCCGGCTAGCAGGCCCACAATCCCGATTTAGGCTTGATCCCAATCCGAAACTTAGCATAAATTATACCGTTAGAATCGTATTAACATATAGAATATATTGATGGAAGTTTCAGAGCATATGGAGATTGTTTGACGTCAGTCAGAGTAAGATTTGTAAAATTGCAGTGCTTTATCGTCGGACAGCAGGTAGGCTCTGTGGGGCTATCTCTAGGCTTATATCTTTAATAATTATATTAAATAGCATCTGTGGGTTTGGTAGATATGATACCTGTGCAGGGCATATGAAATTTTTATTACTTGATCACACAATTCTATATACTTGTTAATATATTGTGCATCATGACATGAGATGTTGGGCCTATGGCTCCAATGTGAGTGCATTAGGCCTGGGTCAGTATCACCAGGATTATTGAGCCATGATGGCTAGAGGCTGAATTTAGTAATAAAGATGGATAACAACATAAATCAATAAATGGTAATATCTTAATAATAACATAAGTAAATGAGTGTGTACAACCACTGGCACTAGGAAATATCATTTGGATAATTAATGGTCGGATTTGAGACCGATTTCCTTTATCATTGTGTACAACCACTGGCACTTGAGTCCGTTATCATATGCAATGAGTACAACTTTTGACACCTATTGCATTACTGATTATGGTACATGATTATATTTGATCTATCCAGGATATTAGTGATATTGTTACATTAATGCTTTGATATCATTGATATTAGGCACAAAATGCCAGACTTTAAGACCCTTAACGCTTTGTGATTTGGGATGTGACGTTTTTATGACATTAGAGATTGTACGTGGTGACATACCTCTATGGCCTTTTCCTCTAGGCTGTGGCTACACGGATGGGGTGGGGGGATAGGGTGGTGGATAGATATACTGGGAATATTTAGGTTAGCTTTCCATGGGTTCTGCCTGTTTGGCCTACGGGTACCAAAGGGGATGCGTACATAGGAATGGTTACTTCATCTATCAATATTTACTTTTTTGCACTTGTTCTCTTCAATGTGCCCTGTCTGAGATGTAAGGCATATGGTGAGTTCATTTTCTTTGTATGCTGCACTTCTTTCTGGGGGACTTGTCTGTGTTTAATTTTATTAATTTATTATACTTATTACTACTTAGTTGCTAATATTGGTTAAGGGATACTTTATTCAATATGGGATATTGTGCCTTATTTTACTATTCATTCATTCATCCTTTACTTGATGTTACTAGTATACTTATCCTCCTACCTTCTTTTGACTCATGTTTATTGTATTATTATTATTCACATATACTGTTGCATGGATTTCGAGTACATTTTCCTACATTGCCTAAGATCCTATTTTGTGATTAGCTGGTGATACATGTCTACTTGTACTTGATTCATTTTTTTAGTAACTAGTTTCCCTTGTTGTACTATTTTCTTTTGTGAATCCTTTATTGTATTCCATTATTTACTGCTTTTATTATTATTTTGTGCCTAGTGGGCCCTCGAAGCCTACTGGGTATGAGTTGCTTCGGCATCTTGTACTCATACTACACTTGTACATGTGTAGATCCGAGTACAAGTGCCCGAACTTGATTACAAACTGCTGTTTGTGCAATTTAAATTCTATTTTAGAGATTCAGGGTGAGCTTGGCGTCCGACTTTTACTGCTTCTCTTCAGCATTAGCATTTTTATTTGGTCTCCATGTATTTTCAAAGACACAATTGTATTAGACATTTTGATTTCTTGTTTCTGTATTTAGTGGTTTGTTTGACATTGATAACGGGTTTTTGGCATATTATTTATTATATTACTTCCACTTTATTTACTTAATCATTGTTATTTTAAAATTGTGCTTTCCGCATTTGATATAGTAGTCCTCTACTTCGGCTACGTATTACGAAGTTGGTTCTCCTACTGGTGGATAGTAGGTTCCAGCATGATCCGTGATATCAGATTGTGAAAAAATTGTATTAAAGCCAAGTTTGTTGGTGTCAGTGTGCAAAACCAATGTCTAGTAGAGTCTTGCGGATCGGTGCAAAGACGTCCATTTTTTATCTTCGGCAGGCTATGGTGGTATTTAGGAAATAATTTCTACATATTGATTCCTATTCATGCGCTTCTTCTTTAAGTGTTTCCCCAAAAACTTATTCGTTCATATTCATTCTTTCGCAGATGGTACATTCGTAGTCTTCAGCAAACAACGGAAAGAATTCCACAGTAGTAGAAAGGACTCTTGTGAGGGGCCAAGGTTTGGAGTGAGACAGCGGTATAGGATGTGCTAGGGTCTTCGAGATAGCTAGAGCCTAGGATGCGAGCAGAGGGTCAGTTAGGGCCACAGACCAGCAACCTTCAGATATTCCATTACAATATATGACAGACTTGACATTAGCTTTAACACCGATTGGATATTCAGCCATGCCAGTTTTGTAGAAATTGATGCATGAGATTTTAAGCATAGTCAGGGAGGAGCACTAATGGAAGTATCTCTCGTTATAGTTAATGGTCCACAGTGGCAGAGGGAGTTTAAGCATTTGCACCAGGGTCAGATATTCGTTGCTGAGTATGAGGTTCATTTTTATGAGATGGTTAGGCGTACTACCATTTTTTTTCATACTGAGCGAGATAAAGCACAGAGATTTATGGATGGTTTGATTTTACCCCTTCGGCTAGCAATGAAGCCCTTGATATTGGCAGGCCCTTCTTTTTCTCAGGTGTTGGCTCTCGCAAAGTTTATGGAAGGATTGTACATGGAGGCCTATGGAGTGAGTGCTTGCTGTGTTGGATCTTCCAACCGTGGTGACCAATTGGGTACTGGTCATAGTTCTCGTAAGAGTAATCTAGAAGGGTCACATTTTGAGTGTGGCATCGTGGGTCATTATGCCAGGAAAATCCCGAATTGCGTAGTCTTCAACCTACTTTGCATGTTGTTCTAATAGAGGGTTCTAATGATACCTTGTCAAGGAATTCAATTCGTCCAGTGTTGTCAATAACTCATACTTTATATCCATCAATTCAGGTAGCATCACCAGTAATTCAGACCGCACAACAAATTTTAGTTGAGTTTCAGCCGGATGTTTGGGTTCAGAATTCAAAGTAGACTACAGACAGTATTCCTACCATGGTTTTAAGTCGGGGTGGTCCAAATTTTATGCCAAAGGATTTTTGGCAGCGTTGGTGATTGGGGTTATGCTTGGAGTGTACTAGCTTAATTAATCCTTCTAGGGTATGCCCTCAAGGCCTTGTGTGCTATAATTATGGAGTAAGAGGTCTACCAACTTCCCCTAGTGAGGGGTGATTCAGTCTTTATTTTAGGGTGTACCTGAGTTAGTGTTTCCACTAGTTTTGGGTTTTCTTCATAGAGGGGAGGATGCCTCAGGTAATGCTTGGCATGGTGACATATGGGGTTTGGGTCGGTATCTGGTTACTCGTGGACAGGCTGCGCTTTTTGTAATTTTAACTTTAGCAGAGGCAGAGGTGAAGATCTTAGGTTTGATTTTACATTACTATTATCCAGTCTGGCTTTCATTTTATTGTTTTTTGGTAACTCTTTTTCCTTAGTAACCCTTTTGTCTACCTTGGTGATTCTTGGTGCCTATCTATTTATTTTATTTTCCCCTATGTTGTTGATGTTGGCTAATACGCCATAGATTGATAGCTATTTCTTTTCTCCTTATATCTGAATACTTTAGCAGTAGATTGGGATGCTAGAATTGATTGGGTAGCTGACTGAGAGGCTTGAGTTTTGTTATAAAATATTTATTTTAGGTCTGGCTTTGTTTCATTGAGGAGGTTTTTTGATAGCTGAGTTATTTTGTGGGAAGCAGTATTGCATTTCCTGGTATGGGTAGGTTACCCTTGTTCTCTATATAATTCTTGGAACTCGTGCTAAGATCATTGTCTTGGCCATGCCTGTTAAACCTTTGGCTACACAATTAGGTTTTGATAGCCACAGAGAGTTATGTTCTAGTACTCCCCCTAACACTATACATAGCTTTTATTCATTCACCGAGTTAGAATCGATGTTGTGGTCATTTAGTATTGGCTTTGTATTATAGAGGTTGCTTTAATTGACCTACCTTACCACCCATATAAGCATGAGTTATTTTTTCTTGTCAATCTTGAGCCATATCTCAATTATTTTCCTAGCTGTTTTGATGGCTGGATCAATTTTATCTGAGTTTCCTTGGTTTGGAGAGTTTTGCATTCGTGGTGTCGATGTAAAGTTCTAGTAAATAGTGTGTCAGTTGTTCTTCTTGTAAATGTGTTTCTTCCTTGGTAGTGGATGGGAGCTATGGTCACAGAGTTAGTCTATTTAGTTGTATAAGAGTTGTGGCAGATTTTATATTAAACCCGATTTGTTTTGCAGAGTGTTTTCAGTTTTGTGGATTTATGAATGGGAGTCCGTAGTAATTATCGAATCAGGATTTGTTGATTAATCATTCTATTATGTCTATGTAGTTCTGTAATAGCTTGATGTTTGTAGCCGATTCTAGTATTCGCAGGCGATTGGGGTTGCCTTGTGATTTTTTAGGATTGTTTATTGTAGGTTGGTGCTTCATCTTTAGAAATAATTAGATAGGGAGTTCTTTTACTTAATATATTAGCATATGCTCATCCTTGGTAAGTTTCCATCATAGGAAGTTAGTTTTTCACCATGGAACTGGTGTCAGTGCATCAATTTGTGAATGTTTGTGCTAGATTTGGTATTGCGGTGATGCTTTTATGGTAGCCAGAGGTGTTAGATGCGCTAAGGTAAATTGACTCAGGTGCGGGTATAGGCGCACCAGGGATTGGCTATAGTTTGATGCTTCTATTAGTGTAGACCAGCTATGCGTGATTTACGATTAGCCTAGGATGGATAAAAAATAAAGGTTTGGGTGTGTCGTACTTTTGGGTGACAGTGTGAGAGGTGTTTAGTTTGGCATTTGTAGAAGTTGGTTTTTGTTGATTAGTGATGATTGCATTTTCCTTGAATTAGGATGTCGTTGTGAGTTCTTGACAGTCAGGATTAGTGAGAAAATTCTTTGAGTTATGTAAGATTGTACTGTAAGATGTACATATGACGTCTAATGGACAGGTTCGCGTATTATGTTAGAACTTGGGGTATTGTTGAGATTGAGTGAAAGAGGTTCTGGGTTGATTGTTAGCCTGGGCTACAGGTGTGTCTCAGCGTAGACTAGAAAGGTAGGAGGTATTTGAGTTTCATAAGGTTGTGATGTGATTTATTTCTGGATAATGGATTGTGGAGTTACTATCCAACTATTTGGTATAAGGGAGTCGCGATGGTTGATAGGTTTATTAATTTGAATTCTGAGAGTTGATGCGATAGGGATGTAATGTTGAGTATTGTGCGAAATTGCTTATTGTTAGCTCTACCCCTATAAGGTGGGTAATTTAGCTATAACATGGTTTAATGGACTATTATTGCGCATTGATACTTGGTAGAGTAGTTACAGTGGTTGAAGTTGTTGCTTATTTTCATTGAGTTCTAGTAGTTTGAGTTTTGTTTTCCCTTACAGTTTGAGTGTGGCATTGCTGTTCTTGTGAGAATTGATTTGGCAGTACTTAGTTGTAATTATTAGGATATTGTCGAGAGTTGGAGCCTTACTGGGTATGGCAGCATAGTGGGTTCGACTTAAGTGTTCAGTATGTATATCTTGGGTTGGTTTATGGGAGCGTGGATCATTTATAGTAGCACTTAGATGTGTTGTTGCTATGCTAATTATTGGGGTTGGTGAGAAGTTGGGAAGATTGTTTGTACTCGAGAACTCATAGAATGGTCTACTCTTTAGCCTTCATGTGGAAGTTCTCTCAGTTTCGTCTCCCCGCAGCGTGACGGTGTGTTGTTGGTAAATATTGGGGTGTTCGTCAGAGTAGTCATTGAGTTTGGCCTTGGTTTTTGTTTTAAGGTAGATTGTGATCCTTTCAGTATTGGTATTTGTTCTTCAGTGGGATGGTAGTTAACTTATATACGTGGTTTATGACTGGTGGAGTTGTTGTGGATGCATATGCTAAGGCTTGGTCTTCTTGGTTGGAATCTCTCTTTACACATCTTCATTTTGTTTTGACTTTCGGGGATGAAAGTCCTTTTAGTAGTGGATGTTGTAATGACACCCATGGTCATGTATGAGAAATACGCGATGTTTTGCATTCTAGAGCGTTTTAGTAGTTGCCCCAAGTAATTTATGACTTGCTGGGACCAGTTGTTCGGGTCCCTGGTGAATCGATTGACAAATACCTCAAATTACCCGTTTTAGAGCTAAAACCTAAGTACTCGTTGAACAAAGTCAACTTTCCTTCAAGACGAAAGTCAGGTTTGACATTAAGTTTGTGTTTTAGAGTTTTTGTTTGCAATTTATGCCATTTTTTAGACTTTAGTTGAGTTTAAGGCCTAAAGTGGATTGGGTGGTGTTTTGGTGTTTGGAGTGTCAGATCGAAATTCTAACGCTTCCATCAGTCCCCCAATGGTAAATTTAGGCTGGTTTGACCCTTGGTACACTTCCTAAAGTGTTTGTGCTCAATTTGATTGGTTATGTGGAAAGTTAGAAATTTCCTAGTTCGGTTAAGTCTTGGTTGGGGGTCATTTTCAGTAAATGACCTCCGCTGTCAATTTTGTCTATTCCATTGAGTTCGAAATGTGTTTTTCACATGAAATACATATTTGATTTGTAAAAATTGGAATCCATTTCATTTTTGAAACCACAGAAGAATTTCAGAACAATTGCTGATTTTTCTAGTGCAACTTTGACTGATTTATCTATCAAACTGCTGATTAATTGTCCATGACCAGTATATTGGACAAAACTACCAAAATATCGTAGGGTCAGGTGTTGATAAATCGGTCAAATTGGCCGATAAATCATTACTTGAGGCAATTTTTATGAACTTTTTCACCCATTTTGGGTCACTCTTCCATCAGTTTTCCCTCGTTTTCTATCTAGTAATTGTGTGATTTGTCTTGGAAACTCCCCCAAAGTTTATAAAAAGTTCCTTAAGGTTGTCACATCATCATCACCTTTGGTAAGTGATTTTATCCGTTAAATCTAATTAAAATTAGAGTTCTTCCTTCATTAATTCCCCAGTCATGAACTCTTGATTCCTTTAATTTTATTCAAAGTTATTTAGTAATTTGTTCCTCCTTAGGGTTATTATTCATCGTAGTAGCATTTCCTTTTCCAAATTCAACATATAAATTCATAAAGTTCAATTATTTAACCCTTTTTCTACTCAATTCTTTAGGGGTTGTTCAAGGATCTTCCCTTGCTCGAATTGTCCTCAATTTTAGAGAATGGGTTCCTAGTAATGTTGGAAACCCCATGGTGATGTTTATTTTCTATTTTGGTGAGTGGGCCCTACATGCCCAATTTACGCCAGATTTTAGGCCCACTATGGAACTTAGCCTAAATTATACTGTTAGACTCGTTTAACGTATAGAACACATTAATGCAAGTTTCAGAGAATTTGGATATCGTTTGACATCAGTCGGAGTAAGATTCATGGAATTGCAGTGCTTTATCATCCGGCAACAAGCAGGCTCCGTGGGGCTATCTTTGGGCTTAAAGCTTTAATAATTGTTCTAAATAGCATATGTGGATTGGGTAGCTAGGTGGATATAGTGATCTTGTACCGTTCTTTCATCTATTCCATAATTCATCGGTACCCTTTTATTATATTTCATTATTTATTGCTTTTATTATTATTATGTTCTTAGTGGGTCCTTGAAGCCTACTCAGTACGGGTTGCTTCGGTACGGGTTACTTCGGCAGTTTGTACAGATCTAAGTACAGGTGTCCCACCGTGATTGCAGACCGTTGTTCATTCGATTTACATTCTATTTCAAAGATTTAGGGTGAGCTTGGCGTCTGACTTTTCCTGCTTATTTTCGGCATTAGCATTTTATTTAGTCTCTATGATATACATTTGTATTAGATATTTTGATTTCTTGTTTATGTACTTAGTTGTTCGTTTGACATTGCTACTAGGTATTGGGCATATTATTTGACTCTATTGCTTTTGCTTTATTCACTTATTCATTGTTATTTTAAAATTGTGCTTTATGCATTTGATATAGTATTCCTCCACTTTGGCTTTGGACTATGGGGTTGGTTCTCCTATTGGTGGTTTAGTAGGTACCATCATGATCCGCAAAATCGGGTCTTGACAACTACATATGAACATATGGATGATGATGGAAATAATAGGATGAAATTTGGATGGTGTAACAAAGTGACAATAGTCATGTGCAGAGGATATTGAATGAGATAATTTGAATGCATGTATACAAAACTTGGACTTAAAATGTTATAGATAAGGGAAGTTTGATATACCGTATATATTGATTGTCAGTTGTGATGTGCTTAGAACTTAAGTGGGGTGATTCACACAAACCTTTAATGTCGTCTTATGTGTTTTGTAGTGGAAAATGCCTCCAAAAGTAAACAGATTATTCCACCCTCGTAAAGTTGCTATTTCTAATCCAGTTCGTGCAAGCACTAAATGAGCTGGCAACACCTCTTCTGAGGAGACACCTTTTATGGCCCCTCCCAGTGTAAGGCATCGAAGATTGGTATTGCCTCTATTGTAGATTTTGTCAAAACCCGGTATAAACGAAATTCAGGCTCCAGGTACCTTCTTGTGGTTAAGATTGACAGGGCCAGCTTAGCTATGGAGTTCCCCCAGATCTTCATCCGCATTTGGAAGTTGGGATGGGAGTTCATATTAAGGACCAAGGTGAATTCAATGTAGACCTGGTTTAAGAGTTTTATGCAAACTGGAATGGAAAAGAAACTGACGAGGTCAAGGTGTGAGGCGCATATTTTGGGTGACGGCTGCTTTTGTTAACAATTTATTGAATGCCAATGATGAAACTAACATGGCATCGTTACGTGATTTGTGGAAGTACCCGCCTTATCAGCACATTCTCCATACTCTGTGTGGTGTCATCTCACAAGCTAGATGGATCCGGAATGCAGATGGGCACCACACTACCGTTTCACTTTCAAACTTCAACAAAGAAGCCCACTGCTGGTTGAAAATTATCAACCATTGCCTGATGTCGATTAGGGTGTGCCTTTTGTATGCCTTGATAGCTGGTATGGACATTAATATTGGTGGAGTTATTCATTCTGCAATGAAAAAGGCAAGATACCATAGGAGGTAGAGGTATAATTTTTGGGGCATGATGACACGATTTTTGAGAGGTTAGGGTGTTAAGGAAGATCCAATAGATGCCATATATCCTCCAATTGCTAAGGGCATCGATGTTACTAAAAGTAAAGTGGTATATGAAGGGGTAGGGGGACACAAAATGACGTAGAAGTAGCATAATGCAATGTATGAGAGTTATTTCAGCTTTATGTATGGAGCTGAGATGCTTAAGCTGCGGATTGGTGGTAGGCCTGCGAAAGAAGAGGAAATCAACATTGTGCACCAACAGAACCAAATAAATGATCTGTCACGACCCGATTTCTCAGATCATAATGACACCTACTATACCACCAGTAGGAGAACCAAACCCCATAGTCCGTAGCCGAAGTGGAGGACTACTACCATTAATGCAGAAAAATATGAAAAGAAATAGTAAAGATAATTAAGAATTCCGGAATACACCCAAGACCCGATGTCAATGTCAAATGAACCACTAGTATAGAACAACAAGGACGGAAAATATACAATATCCAAAAGTCTCCGAAATACAATGGAGATAATCAAAATATAAAGCTAAATAGAAAAAGGATCAAGCTGCACGCCAAGCTCACCTTGAAACTCTGATCTGAATAGAAACAAATGATCAATGAGCTAAATCACAATCGAGGTCTTGTACTCGGATCTGCACATGTGCAAGTGTAGTATGAGTAAAAACCGCCAAAGCAACCTGTACTGAGTAGGTTTCGAGGCCCACTGAGCACACATCAAAACTAACTGCAATAAATAGCGGAATAACAAAGAAAGTAGTCATGGAAGCAAATAGGACATATTAGGAAACTAGCAGCTCAATATGAATCAAAGGAACACAGACAAATACTGCTAGCTAATCACATAACAGGACCACCGGTACTAGACCAGAATATATCCGGCATCCCTCTAACAACATATGTGAAAGTATATTGAAATAGGAATCAAGGAAGATAAAGATCGAATTTGGTCGGTATACCGGTAACCTCAATTGAAAGAATAATGGAATTAAAAGAAGTAACAAGCACTAATTCCCACATAACATAAAGCAACAAATAGACAATAAGAATAGCTAAACAGTTATAATACGAATAATAAAGTAAAGCACATAAATGCTAACAAGTCCCCTATAAGAAGCGCAATGTACATACAAACACGCTCACCTGTAGGCATCCCATACTACCAGGGGTACACTAAAGAAAAAAAGTGTAGGAAAGTAACAAACACATGATCGTTAGAGGAACCTCACATCCCTAGGTAAGAATCAAAACCCGACATCACATGCCATAAATCATAACCAGAACCTGGCATCTCATGCCAAAAATCAAAGCTAAGGAGATCCTTCGCCAATAGCAATCCAAAATCATCAATCTGGTAGTATCAGCTATGGTCCACAATATCATCATCAACCTTTGTGTGTCCAAAAGCTATACTCACTACCGTATCAGAGATGGTCTCAAGTCTCAGCACTGTACTCACTTTTGTATAGAAGACGGTCTCAAGTGCCAGTATTTAGTAATAAAAACATGTATATGATTAAGTCCTGGTGCCAAGGACGAATCTTGGACTAAAATAAGTAAAAGTAGTATAACCGGGTGCTCGATACTATATCTAGGCTAAATCAGTGAAATCATTATTTATGTTATTATTTTAAATTACCATTTATCCATATCTGTCATGAAATATCATCATCATGTCATGAATCTCAACATTAGCCCTTAAGGCTCACATATCAAGTGGTGATACTACCCAGCCCAATGCACTCTCATCGGAGCCATAGCTCGGTCTCTTCATGTCATGAATGCACAAAGAAGAAGTAGCATATAAGCATATTCCATATATATAGCATATTGTAATCACAACCTACGCCCTGCACAGGCAACTGAATAAATACTAATTCTCGGTCTTGTATCAAACAAGTATCAACATAACCATATCAATAATCAATGTAAGAAATAAAGGTATGGGGATACTATCCAACTTAGCTACCCATCCCAAGGAAGCTATTCAGTACAACTAGTAAAGCCGAAAACCCAGAATTAGCCTACGAAAAACTACCTGTCGTTCGACGACATAGCTTTACAGAAATCACAATTTTCTCTCCTATTCATATCAAATGTGCTCCAATCGATCTAAAATTTACGCCAATGAATTGTACATGTTAATACAAGTCTAACGGAGCAATTTATTCTAAAATCTGGACTGGGCACTAAACTAGCCTAAAATGGGTCTGTAGGGCCCGCTTGCTGAAAACGGAAATAAATTTCACTACGGTGTTCCCAACACTTCCAAAAACTCATGGTGTCCAAATTTGAGCGCAATTCGAGTTCGGGAAGGGCTTCAAAACAGCCCGCAAAGAACAGCTCAAAATGGGGTAAAAAGGGCCCCTCTTTCTTTAATTGTTATTATGAACAAGGTATACACATTTAAATAAAGAATTTCCTGAATATATAACTATATAAACATGATTTCATCACTTCCAAATGGTTGAAGCCATTAATGGTAGAAACAAGAAATTCAAGGGTAGAAAAGGGAAGAAGAAGGCTTACAACCAAGACCTGATGAAGAATTTAGGAATAGGGATTCTGAGGTTTATTGTTCTTCAAAATCTGCACAGAGAGGAATTTTCCACGCTAAAAAATAGATTGGGAAATGTATGTTTGCTTAAATGAGAAGAAAGGGGCATTTTGCACCCCTAAATAGTAAGTACTACTTCTCTGCTAGATGGGCCAGGGCCCAAGATGCCACTGGGCCCCTTTTCTGAAATTTCCAAAAATAAACAAAAAAAG
>JBDJHY010746735.1:0-15554 GCA_039654485.1 Withania somnifera | reverse complement strand
ATATATTATGAGTCATATGTAGCTTGATGCTCGCAAGCACAAATGGATTGTGTTGCTGAAGTACTATGATATTTCTATATTGTATCACTCGGGCAAGGTAAATGAGGTAGCATATGTCTTGAGATGGAAGGTAATAAGTATGGCTTGCTTGGAAGCATTGTCAGTTTATGAGAGATCATTAGATTTGGATGTTCAGTCTTTGTCTAGCCATTTGGTTTGACTTGATATTTCTGATTCAGGCTCTATTTGCTTGTGTTGAGGCTCATTTTTCATTGATATATCAAATTCAACAATGTCAGCTTGAGGATCCAAACTTAACAAATATTCATAACCAGTTGAGTAGGGGTGAGTCCCATAGTGTTTCCTTGGGTACTTATGGTATTTTGAGATTTGAGGGTCGTATTTGTGTTCCCATAGTTGGTGATTTGATTTAGATGATTCTTCATGAGGTGTGTCATTCCCACTATTCTTTCATCCTGGAGCAAATAAGATATAGAGAGATTTAAGGTAGATTTATTTATGGAGGGATATAAAGAAGGATATTTCTGAGGTTGTATATAGATGTTTGAACTATCAGTAGGTTAAGCTTGAGCATTGAGGTTTGGTTAGTTGTTGCAGCGACCCCCCATTCCCGAGTGGAAGTGTGAACGGATTACTATGGACTTTATTTTTGGGTTAGCTTAGATTCCTAGTAAACACTATTTGATTTGGTCATTTTTGACATGTTAGCTAAGTCCGCACGCTTTATTCCAGTTCATACAAATTATAGCGTAGAGAAGGTAGCCTCCATTTATCTTTAGTAGGTGGTTAGATATCATGGAATACCAGTTTGTATTATCTCAGACTGTGGTACTCAGTGTACTTTCTAGTTTTGGAGCGGTGCAGCATGGTATGGGTATAGAGATTTATTTGAGTACAACATTTTTTTCCCCACACAGATTGTCAGTCCAGGAGGACATGTTGAGGGCATTCTTTCTTGATTTTGGTTTTTCTTCGGATCATCATCTAGCATTGTTAGAGTTTGAGTATAATAACAACTACCATTTTACTGACCTATTTTGGATGCCTTAGCTATTGTTCGTTTGATTTAGGATAGGCTTTGGACTGGCTAGAGTAGGCAAAAGAGTTAACCATTGTTGTGGTGCCTTGGAGTTAAGTGTGGGTGATCGTGTGTTTTTACAAGTATCTCCTATGAAGGGCGTGATGAGTTTCGAAAAGAGGGTAAATCTTAGTCCCTGGTATATTGGCCCATTTTAGATCTTTGAGCGGATTTTAGTGTTGCATATAAGTTAGCCTTTCCTTTTATGTTTCAGTGGTGCATCCGGTGTTTTATGTGTCTATGTTGTGGCGGTATGTTCCTAACGAGTGGCATGTGCTTCTGTATGGTTCTATCGTGATTGATGAGGGTCTTTCATTTATTGAGGAGCCAGTGTTGGTTTTGTCTAAAGAGGTGAGGAAGTTGAGATCTTGTGAGATTTTGATGGTCAAAGTGTAGTGGCGAGATCATCTTGTGAAGGAAGCCATTTGGGAGATCAAGAGCTAGTTGAGGTCTCCATACACACACTTGTTCAAGTCTTCAGGTATTGCCTTATTTTAACTTTTGGGGACAAAAATTCTTTTAGTAGTGGATGTTCTAATGACCCTTATAGTTATTTTCTTTATTTTTCATTTTTTTGCATTCTAGAGCTTTTGTGTAGCGGCCCTAACTCATGTATGACTTATCAAAACTGGTGGTTCAGCTCCTGGATGCTCATTTGGTTGTTATGTCCATCTTTATATTTTAGAGCCCTCCAGTATTGAAATAATTAACTTTAGTCAATATTCTATGAAAACAATCTCCGAATTGAATTTTGAAAGTTCTGTTTTCTCTGGAATATGGATTTTAGTCTAGATGGGCTACTAGATTGAGCTTGGGAGATCTAGTTTGGAGTTTGTGTGATTTTATATGTCTTAATTTTGAAGAATGAGTGATCATACTTTGATCGGAGCTACCGATTGAAAATTCAACAGCGCCATCAGCTCTGAAATGTCTAGTTTGGGTTAGTTGAGTTGTTCGTTCGGGTCTTAAACAAACCGACCTCATTTTTAATACTTTGTTGGAAATTTGGGTTATTTTGGAATAGATTTGACTTTGGTCAACATTTTTTGGAACGACTTTCAATAAGAATTTCATCTATGACATTAAGTATGGAATGTCATTTCGATGCCGATTGTATATTTGGTTTGTGTTTATTGGTTTTTGGATGCATCTCGAATATCATTTTCTAGTTTTAAAAAAAAAATTTTGCTGATATCATGTGCAAATGCTTTTTTATTTCCGATCATAGCCTAATTCCCTGTTATCGTGATCCACTGTCCCTGATCCCTTCGCGATCGTGGACTTTCTCCACGCGATTGTGGTCCGTTGTTTTCCTCTTTGTGATCTTGGAGTGTAGCTCACACGATTCTAATAACTAAAATTCCATAGGCTTGAGATCGCCAGCCATAGCTACGCGATCATGTAAAGTACTTGTTCACGGGTATAAATAGCTGAAAACACAAATTTTCAGCTATTATCTCCATTCTTCTTTATCCAAAATCTCTATAACCACTATTTAATTTCTTGGGGTTTCTCATAAGCTTGTGGGTGACTTTGCAAACATAATTTCTTCAATTCTTCTTTGATTATTGGTAAGTTTCCACATTTATTTCATCAAATTTCACCCAAAAAATCCCCAAATTTTCATATTCATTTCTTCACTTTATTTGATTATTTCTACCTTTTTCCTTACTCGTCTTAGCTTCAAATTTTGGGTATAGGTTCCCTATAATGTGAGAATATTTTGATACCCTTTGTTTGTGCTTTTGAGTTCAAGGCCTGTAGGCCCATTTTGACCCTAACTATTTCCATTGATTTATGGATATCGTTGGACTTGTATTAACATCTAGATTATATTTTTGATAGTTGCGTGATTTTTAGAGTTTGTTTGCAATCTTTTGGTGTTTTGGAGTAGTCTAGGCTTCCTTCTACTTTGTATTTTCAAGTGCTTCGTTGGATGATATGTACTATGCTTACGATCTTAGACTGGGTTTATATTGGAGATAATTTTGATAAATAGATGTCCTTGGGTTGGGATTTCTAGGGTTGGCACCCATGACCATGTCTGCTCTTTTGGTCTTCTTCTTGGCTACATATGGTTGTTGTTTTACTTTTATATTTAACCTCGACCTTGAGTGGTCTTGCCATGACTCTGGAACATAGATGTTGGGTTTATGGGAAATATCCATGAGTCTTGGATATTCGACTTGGTTGGTTATGCTTGTTGTAGAATATGTGCCTTGGAAGGGCTGTTAGGATATGTTGGGGTATTTGATGTATGAGTTTGTTCTTAGTATTATAAGCCTAAAACGAGTATGACTTGAGAGGCTTATTAATGAGTAAATCCCCGTGTTGAGTTATTATTAGCCTTGATTGCAATCATGAGCTAGATGTTGTCTCATTTCATATTTAGACCTGGTTGCAACTGGGTATGGTCGTTAATAGTAATCATGATATTTACCCGTTAGAGGTCCGGATACAACTTATGATAATCCGAGTGTTAGACAAACCACTTGGGTTGGGTTATGTTTCTGTAAGTTCTTGTCAATCTATGCTTGCCAGCAACCTAGGAGAGGTATACGGGGGAGTAGAGGCATATGGGTTACGATCTTTCATAAGGTTCTACCTATTTGATTTGTAGTTAGGATAGAAGCTTACAGGTTCTCTTTAATTTCATTGTATCATATCATGCATTTATTATTTGTCTTTGTTGTTTTCTATTTGTACTCTCTGTTAGGATGGGGTACAGGAGGTTTGCATTTATCCTTCTATTTTTATTTATTTAGTTACTTAATTTCTTTGAGGTATACAACTGTTGGCATCGTTCTTGGATTAGCTTGGCCTATTCTTGTTAGTATCCACTTTACAAGTCCGGACTCTCTCATGCATTGGATGTACCTTTCCTACTGCAATTGGACTTGTGGGGTCGGAACTAATTAGGTATTATAGACTCTGTGCAAGAGGCCATAGAATAATAAGTAGGGTTTACCCGATGAGTTGTGAGATGGATTCAGGGAGGAGGCTTATATCCGAATGGGCTAAGGATGTGATACTGTAGTTAACAAAATGCCAATTGATTTTGGTTGACTATTGGGTTAGTTATAGCCTAAGGGATTCTTGGTAAGTTCTACTATTGGTATTATAAGTGGTATTTGACTTATCTCAAGATTTGCCTTCATGCCTCTTTCTGTGATATTACTTGTCGTAGTTTAGCCTTCTTCACACTTTCTTTATTTGAGGTTACTGGTATACCTCCACTTCTATTATTTATTGCATCTCTTATTAGTTGAGTATGGATTTATGTACATTATTCCCCTTATTTTCCTAAATCTTCCTTACCATAGCTAGTATATAGGTATATTACTTGCCTTTACCCTACTAGGTAGCTAGCTATGTCTTTGAATCTTTGTTTGACTTCTTTGACCTATGTTTTTATCTGTCTATGTGCTGATCTTATTTCTTATATATTCCCAGTCAGTATAGCCTACAGGGTACCTATTTTTCTGGTGCTCATACTACACTTCTATATCTTTCTAGGGCAGATCTTGGTACGAATTGTCAGCGCTGATTCTATTAGAGCCTTGGATCTGTTGTAGTGATAGAGGACTTCTCTTTCCACCAGGAGTTGATCTTTTCTTTCTGATTATCTATCTTTCATTATTGTATTACGAAAGATATTGTAATTTCGTATCCAGACAATAAATTCTTATATTAGTAGTTCATGTATTCAGATATCAAGTTTGGGGTTTTATTGACTTAATATAGACTTTTGCTATTTTCTGTCCTTAAATTGTCTCATATATTCTACATTTAGTTTTTATTCATGCTTTACTTATTGTTTGGATGGTTTTTCTATGATGGGATGTAGTTGCCCTCATGACCTGAGAATTGGGTCCTAACATTCAAATAGGCTTTAGTATGGTCTCTGTGGATAGAGTTCTAATCATCTTTGAGTGGTACTTTTTTTGGGACAACAGGTCGTGGTAGCTACTACGGTTCAGCTAGTTCATCTTGCTAGTTTTGGCCATCCAGGCAATGTTATGCATGTGGTATTGTTGGTCACTTTTCCAAGGATTTCCCCCAGTACGAGAGAGTTCAGTCTTTGGTTCATCCAGTTCAGGGTTCTATTGGGGCAGTTCCACCACCGACCAGAGATAGTGCTCAGGGTAGTATGGATTCCTATGATAATGCTCAGTTTGTTGGGATGGGTGGTCAAGCTCACTGTTAGTTAGGTGGTAGTCTTAGTAAATTTTGTGCTATTTCCCTAGAGTAGAAGTGAAGGCCTCAGTCACTGCTATTTATTTGTTTCTCTCTTTGTTAAGTTTGGGATAGTGAGCCATCATTATTGATATTATTTATTGCTACCCTAGTATTTTGTCTTTTAGTGGTG
This sequence comes from Withania somnifera, assembly GCA_039654485.1. NCBI lineage: Eukaryota > Viridiplantae > Streptophyta > Magnoliopsida > Solanales > Solanaceae > Withania > Withania somnifera. The sequence continues at coordinate 10,086 of JBDJHY010746735.1, read as the reverse complement.
AATTGTGATGTTAGATCCTTTTTGGTATATATTGAGGAGCTTGAATCTTGGGATGAGTTATTTATGCTAGTTTTGGTTGGTTTTTTGTGATTTTAGGCATGGTGTGGTTACCCTCTGTTTGTGCGATTCTACATTACTATTCCAGGACCATTGCCTTAACCATGCCTGACGTACTCCTGGTAGTGTGGCAGGGTTCTTTAGCATGAACCATTTGGGCCCCAGTCTCACCTTTGGGATAGTAGATTAGTGTTTTGTGTATGCTAGTCTTGTTTAGCTTTAATATGTGGTGTTACATTTGGTGTTTTGTTCCTTATTGTTGTTCCTATGATCGATGGGTTGTTGTTGAGTTGTCTCGACTGACCTACTTGGCCATCAATGAAAGTGAAATATTTGTTATTGTACTATTGAGCTTGACCTCGGAACCAAGCCAATTTCTTTCTCCTTATCGTCTAAATTATATTGAGTTGAAGGGATTTCATATTCAACTTTGGAATCTAAAGTGTGGTAAATACTTGTGGTACTTATGTGTTACTTCCATCTCTCGTAGATGATTCCTTTGTGGTGGATTAAGGGTGTCGATCCTAGTGTTGTCCTCTTTGTTATATGGGGATTTAGTTGATTGGGGTTGTTCTTCGTATGGTTTAGTGAGGTATGATTGTCAATTTAAGTCGGTATTTTAAACTTTTGATTGGGAGTGCATTAGATATTGAGCCAATACGTTCTACCTGCCTTGTCCTGATGTATTAAAGTACCATAATAGAAGCATGATTGGTTTAGTAAGGTTTGGGATGTGTTGCGTTTGAGATAGGTTGACTTTACCATATAAGGTTCATGGATTAGTGTACTTGTTAATATGGTTTTAAAATATTGTCAGGAGACTGTCGTTATTTACAGTATCATTTACTTATGTTCTTCATAGGGGTGTTCGACTTTAGAGATGATTAAGAACGGGGTAGACTGGTTATGGTTCTATGTTTTTTTGGTTCTTTAATTCTAGTATTGACTCATTTGGTTGGGTGTCAACATTTTTTGAGCTACCAAGGTTCCTGCAGGTTTATTTTCTATTGTTCGGACTGCAAAGGGGTCTGGATATACATAGAAAGGTATTCGCTGATCATCTTTTCATGTGATTCATCTCTAGTTTGAGAGGTTGTGATTCCAGGTAGTGGACTAAGTTGGTATCAACATTTCCTTCACTTTTGGAGGAGTTTTGACTTTGGGTATCCAGTCCTTCACCTTCAGTTTGATTAAGCCTTTATATTGGGTTCTGAGGTGATTCTTGATCACTTTGGGTTTTATTCATGTCATTAGAAAAGTTTGGTAATGATAATTAGTATTTGGGTTTTGAGATATGGGGATCCATAGAGAAACAACATTGATTTCCATTAGGGAGTCCTTTGAAAAACGCTTTTCGTATTTGCATTTTATGGTTCAATTCAAATAGGTTATTCTGGAAGGTTTTATCTAGTTTTTCCCTTCTTGTCAATGTAGACTTCAGTCGAGTTGAAGGTGACAGTGGGAATTACACTAGCTAAGAACTTTAATCACTGTGGGTTAGGTGATGCTTAGAGATTTGGAGGGTCGTATCTGAGTTCTGAAAGTGGGGATTTAGTTCCATTGATTTTACGGAAGGGCATTCTATATATTTCCTCTACGTAGGAATTAGTTGAGGTCTATTTAGGTATATATCCAGTCTTCCTAGTGGAGGCAGGTCACTTCAGTTTGTGTAGCAGATTTGCTATTAATTTTTAGGATTTGTTGCTTTTTGTTTGTCACTGAAAAATTATTGGTTTGCCATTTTTGGTTGTCACTGGCTATTTAAGCTAGTTTGTTTTCCCCTACCAGTTCAATTTTCTTTTTTTAGCGAGTGTGTCGTTCAAGTTTCTTTTATAAATGGGTTGGTTCCATATGATTTTGATTTCTATTATATCAAGCCATGGGTACTTAGCTTTCTTATCAACTTTGAGATTATATTACATGTCATGGTTGTATTCTTGAAAAGATTGGAGGCGAATTCACATTTTTGTTAGAGTTGTTTTAGCGATGGTTATCATCGAAGTATTCATTTTGCATCATCAGAGGCAGATCACTAAATGTGTTATGCGGCCCCACAGGATGGTTTGGGGATTTTGAGTCTATGCTGCGTCAATTTGTTAGGTGATTTTTTTATTTTGGCTCTATTGATATGGCTCACATTGATTGGGCATCCATTGTAGTTTCCTCTACGGTTCATACTGTAGTGTTGTTTTCTAGTTGAGTAAGGTATTTCATATAAGAATTTGTTCAACTTTGATGATGATTTTGGCATTTGTATAAGGGCCTGTAGACGTTCTAATTTAGTGATATCTGAGCATTTGGGTATTTTCGAGTTTCTTGTAGTCGAGGTTGTATGGAAGTATTCCCTAGCCTTGAGAGCCTTTTGAGTGGCCGAGTGGGTCATGTGTACTCCATATCATCCTACTTTTGAGTTCAGGGATTCTCCTTGTTCCTTCAGACTTTTAGGGATGAAAGTGTTTTTAGTTGTGGATGTTGTGCTTAACCTTCAGGTCATTTTTATGTTTTGTGCTTTTCTTACATCTTAGAGCTTTCCTATAGTAGCCCCAAGTCATTTATGACTTGTCGGGATTGGTGGTTTAGTTCTTGGGTTATTTTTTTGATTTTTATGTTTCATTCCCTATTTAGAGCCTTAGCTTTTGAAATTATTAACTTCAGTAAATATTCTTTGAAAATAAACTCAAAATCGAATTCTAACAGTTCTTTATCTCTGAAATGTAGATTTTAGTCTAGAAAAACTCTTGGTTCGTGTTCGGAAGCCTTCGTTATGATTTTATTTCATTTTTTATATTTATTGTGTTTATGAGTTCAAAGTTTTGACTTTAGTAAACTTTTGATGATTGGAGCCACAAATTGAAAATATGAATATGCCATCAACTCCGAAATATTGAGTTTGGGTTAGGTGAGTTGTTTGTTGGGGTTCTGGGTTAGCCGTGATCTTTTTGAATACTTGGTTGGAATTATGACAATTTAAGTCAAGGATTGACTTTAGTTAACATTTGCCAAAACAAGCTCAGATAGGAATTTCATCTGTCGTTAAGTCTGAATTGTCATTTCCATGCAATTTGATGATTGGTGTGTTCATTGGACTCCGAAAACCTTCCGAACCCTCATTGGGTGATATTTCCTATTGTTAGTTTCTGCTATCAACATCTACGTTTGTTCCACCCATTTAATTCTTGAAATCATGAACAAGCTCACCCAATCAAAAGTTTTGACTTTTTAGTCAACGTGATTGCAACCTTGTGTCACGTGATCACATGATGTTGACCTTTCCTTTGACTAACTTTCCTTCTCTGTAATTGTGAAGAACTTGATGCAGTAGCAATGTTTCAACCTTTTTTCTCATCGCGATCATGATGGCCTTCATGTGATCGCGATGCTTCAAAAAATTCCCTACGCAATCATGGTCCTCTTGACGCGACTACAAAGAATACTTGGCACCCGTATATATATATTCTTAAAAGTCCAACTTTTAGTCAAATCTCTCATTCTTATTCAGTCTACACCCCATTGTTGAACTTGGAACTTCATTGAGTCTCATATTTAGACTTGGGAAGTGTTAGGAAGCGTTCATAATGGTTTTTTCATTGTTATTTGATAAGTCTTCCACCTAATTTTTGTTGAATTTCATTCATAATTTCCCAAATTTCATCAACTTCATTCTTCACTTTAATATTTGATTTTGGCTTGATTCTTTGCTCTTTTTTACTCCAATTTTGTTCGAAGTTTAAAATTATCAAGCTGGTGGGCCTGCTTTGACTCGGATTTTGACTCTAACTAGAATCTTAGCTCTATGGGTGTCGTTTGATTCCTTTTAACATGTAGATTATTATTTTACTAGTTTTGTGACTGTTTGGATTCGTTTTGAGCATTTTGGTGCTGATTCAGATGTTTTCTAGTATTTGTGACTCTTGAGATGTCAATTAGGATATGACTTACCAATTTGGAACATAATTTTTGGGATTTCTGGGAAGGTCCGTGCATCTTAGACATTATTTCTTGGTTATTGTTTGAAGTAGTGATTAACCTGGTCTGTGCAGGGCAATAAGACTATTATGATCTGCTGTTTGCAATTGTGCATGTCATCATCATGAAACATGGATTTTTATGCATTGGTTTATATTATTTTATGACGACGACGCAATATCATTGATTTTAAAACCTTCCTAGCCTTGAAGTCCCATTTTGAATATGGATGATTAGCACCATTACGAGATTTATAATAGAATGAAAGTTGATGGCAAAGGTTTTGATATTACTGGAAATACCATTATGAATTTGGTTTATAAAAAATGATCTTTGATAATAACTAGTGATAAATGATTTTCTTAACTATTTTACACGATTGTCATTAGGAACCCAATACTTATGTTTTCTACGTGTTTAGTCTAGTACTTAAATATGGCGTCGAGTATGATGACCTTGCTAGTACTTAAAGCTTTAGCCTGATATCTAATGCTGAGTATTATTCATTACTTGATTTTAAACCCAGACGCTTTTAGACATGAATATTGAGTTTTTGACTTATTTTAGACCCGGTGATGCTCGGGCACATGCATTGAGACCTCTAAGATATGCCTGATTCTAAGATACGCCTAATTCTAAGATACTTGTGGTTATGATATTATGAGAATATATATGGTGAAGGCCACCATGGGCCCTATCGATTCAGGTTGCAGCCGGTAGGGATATCTATTGAGGACTCTGTTTGATCTCGCCTTCGCGAGCCACTGTTGGAAGAGGGTGCTTGTAGTATTATTGAGACACCTAGTACTACTACATCATGCTTATATTGCTTTATGTAATTTTTTTTCTTGGATGTACCTTCTGGGTTAAGGGGGCCACCACGTGAACTTGGCTTGATTTTACCTTCCTTGCTTATAGGGGCTCAGTAAGGTTTTTGTGATTATAACTTGTTACTTCCTTTTCTCTCTTTTCGTGGTGATCATTTGATAGTTATTTTATACTAATCATACCTAGTAAGATCTATTTATGTATGTGATTTCCTTACCCTTTGTCTTTTATTGAGGTTACTGGTACTCCACCCTCTTCATTTCCTTATTTATTAGATATTACAAGGATTCAGGTATGTCTTCACTACTTTATGTGGGTTCTCCCATTAGTGTGGGTAAGATATCTTCTTTATTTGTATTCTTATCTATTTCTACTTTATTTGTAGCTAGCCTTGTTTGTGTGCATTCAGATATTCCTTGCTTTTCATGACTTACTTCCTTTTTTATCTGCTATTTACTGCTTTTATTTCTTATATGCGCCCAATCGACTTATGGTTCCAAATGGGTACCCGATTGGTTCGACTTTTTGGTACTCATACTACACTTCTGCATCTCCTCGGTGCAGATTCTAGTATGACTTTGTGGCGTTAGTTGCAGGTTTGTGCTTGATTCATGAGTTTTGAGGTAGGAGATGGTTCCCAGCGTTTGGAGCCTATTTTAACCTTCTAATATATTTATTTTACTAGTTTTTTGTATCTTCAAAGACAAATTATGTAGTTCTTTTAAGATAATCTTGTATTATTATTAGTGGCTCATTATACCAACTTATGAAATTTTTGGGTTATTTTGTTTTATGGTTTTGGAATTCAATTTATACCCTATCTTCCACTTTTGTCATTGTTTTTATTTTTTTCTATCATTGGGTGGTTCTCCTACGGTGGGTTGAAGGTGCCCTCGTGACCTGAGAAATTGGATCGTGACGAAATATGACTTATATTAGGATACCAAAACTCCTCTACTATTATACCAAAAATGGACACTATGGTAGGTTAAATCAATACATATGATTCTTATATATTAGGTTAGTTATGAATTGTTTCTAATATAGTTTAATACGTTATTCAATTAAGGAAATATTTAGTAGCCAAGTTTTTTTGTTGATTTCTAATTTTTTAAAATTAAAATATAGTAAATGATGATTTTGTTTATTGTAAAATTTTTTATTGAAGGGAAAAAAGTTCAATCAATATTTTAAATTGTCTTTGCACTTTTAATATATTTTGCAAGTGTATCTCTCGTTAATCAATAAACTTATGTATAAGAAGAAAAAATTTATTAAAGAGTAGCAATTGATATATAAAGTAAATGATATGTCTATTTAAATGATATAGTTTGACACTATGACTTGTTTAACATAATTAAAAATCACAATGATATTTAAATTAATAAATATTTTTTTTGCTTAATTCTATAATAATACTAATAATAATTGTTCTTTTTAAATTAATAAATATTTTTTAAATGTATAATAATAATAATAATAACAATAACAAGTCTTAATTTTCTAAGATTTTAAAATAATTATTTTAGGACTTTTAAATAATAAATAAATATATATGATAATTCTAGAGATATTTTTGTAATGTAAAAATATAATAAAATATTTTCTCTTCCAATATATTTTAGTATTTCTTAGTCATTAATTCTCCTAATATTTTTTGCCATATATCCTACTCTTATAAAGAATTTTTCAACTCTTTACTTTTAAAATATATTTCTCTTACCATTTATTTTAGGACTTTTTGATTTTAAATATAATAAAAATAATTAAATTATAATTATAGGAAAAAGTGTAATGACCCTTCTGATCTTTTTTATGCTTTTGCACTTTTCTTGTATCTTAGAGATTTTTTGTACCGGCCCCAAGTTGTTTATCCTATTCAGTTCCCTGATTGTTTGTTTGGTTTTATGTCAATTTTCCTATTTTAAAGCCTTAACACATAAAACAATTGACTCCAATCAATATTCATTGACGAAGACAATCCCGTTAGCTTCAGAACATGGATTTTGGTCTAGAAGAACTCTTAGTTTGTTTCTGAAAGCCTTCGTTGTGGTTTTATTTTATTTCTATGTTTTGGAGTTCAAAAGTTTGACTTCAGTTGACTTTTGATGATCAGAGCCTTAAATTGAAAATTTGACTACGTAATTAGTTCTGGAATGTCAAATTTGGGTTAATTAATGTGTCTTTTAGTGTCTCGGGCCAACCAATCTTATTTCAAGTACCTAGTTAGAAGGTTGGTAATTTAGGCATAGAGTTGACTTTTGTCAACATTTCGTTAAAACAATCTCGGATTAAAATTTTATTTGTGCTAATGAGTCAAAAGGTCATTTCCATGCAGGTTGCGTATTTGGTTTGTGTTCATCGGTTTCTAAAAGCATACTGAGCACCCATTCCATGATTGAATTCTTGGCTGATTTTGCTGTCAGCACTTTGCTGGTGCAACCATGCAATTTCTCTTCGCGATCGCAGTAACCATATAAGCAATTGGCGAAGTCCTACGCCTTTACTCTATGCGATGACTACTATTTATTTAGTTTTCCTAGATACATAGAGCTCTAAAAATGAGTATTTAGACCCATGCATCGTATAAAAAGGACTTGGGATGCATGCATTCAGTGAGAATTTCATCCGGGGATGAACCCCCCGATGCAAGGTTAAATTCATCACTTAAGCCCCGCACTGAGGTACTTAACACTCGGGCTCACTGGAACAAGTCCGCTATAAGCCTCGCTACGCGGGCTTAAGTCCCAGGTACAATTTTCAACTCTATTTTAAATAGGGGTATGTGGTAATTTATCAACCCAAATAAGCCCTATACTACATTGTTTTAGCCTCCTAAAGGGGTAATATACTTATCCACACTTAGAAAATTTCCTCATTCTCTACCTTTATGCTTTCAAGTCAGAAAATCCTCTTAAGCCTAAGTAAGGGTTCTTCATCTCCAAGTTCTAGAATTCAAGTCCTCCCTCATATTTTCAATTAGGATCTTCAATAAACAGGTATGTGGGTATTGAATGAAGGTTTATTCCACCTTCATGCCCACAAATTTACGCTTTTCAATTTGAGTTTTATGGATTTCAAGCTAGGTTTCTAACCCAACTTTATGATCTACATTGAATTCTTAATCATTGTTATTCCTCATGATATTTTTTCTCATCATTTGCATGTTTTACATGACTCTTCATCGTCCTACATGAAACTATTATTTTCAGAATTTAGCATGAAAATTTACATGATTTTGGTTGATTTTACAAAAAACTACATGAGATTTTCAATTGTTCCTTATTATTCAAAGTCATGAAATTTATTATGATGATTTTTTATGCATATTTATGACTCATGAAGTTTTGATACAAGAACTATAATATGATAATGCTTGTGTATTGAGCTCAGATATCAACTTTACAAATTCTATAATCGGATATGATATCCCTATGTTATGAGCAACAATATCTTATTTGGGAAGATTATTTAGTACCGAGATAATGGGGGTTCCAGGTAATTATTTTCCAGAAAAACCCCGCAGGTTTGAAATATTTTATGGAAGTTCCGAGGGAAAAATCATCCTTTGGAGTAAAGTTTCTATTTTTAGTAACTTTGTCGATTATCGGGTCAAGGAGACCTTGGATTCATATTTTGATGATTTCATTGAGTCCGAAATATCAAATTTAGTAGGGTAGAATATATAGTTGCATGCACAGGATTCTGAATAAATCCCGAGTATCCAATCAGAGACTAGATTATAAGTTGGTTTGCTGTCAAATTCTAGTTTACTGGTTAGACCATTTTTTTCTTTGTAAATGCGGTTCAGGCATCACGAATAAGGAGCAGAATATTATTGTTCACAGCGAATGCGGTCAAGGCACCACGAACGTGGAATTCTTCCTGTGAGCATTGTGAATGTGATCAGTATATCGCAATGGCATAATGTAATCTGGAACTTGATAATATTTACTCATCATAAAAGCAGTCAGGCACAATGAATGTAATGAGTCAGATGTTCAGGTGCACCAGTGAATAATATCACTATGCGTAGGCCCTTTCCCCATCTCACCATTTTTTACTTAGGAGTGATAAGGGGTGAAATTATAATTTTATGTGACCACTTTTTCTATATATTCACGCTCCTTATTCATAATTTATGACTATTTATGGTGTAAATCAATTATATTTCAGGAAATCTAAATTTGAAAGTGATCGGAAGTGAAACGATGCAAAAGCAAGCCAAAAAAGAGCTTAAAATGAAAAAGAGGAATTATTTTCCAGAAAAACCCTGTGGGTACCAATAAATCTAACAAATGACCAATTTATTGGTCAACATGTGCAGGAAGTAACAGATACCGAAACATTGTACAAATGGACTATTTATCGGTTAACATGTATAGGCAGAAGGTACCGATAAATCGACAAATAAACCAATTTATCGGTCGGATAGATATTTAGAGGATACTAAAAAATCAGCTAAAAGACCAATTTATTTGTCAAGTTAACAAAATTTAGATGTTCAATAAATCGGTCATCTATGCCGATAAAGCAGTCAGTACCGATAAATTGAATTTTTTGATGAATAAAGTGACATTTGCGGCTCTGGGAAAAAGTGGAATTTCACGTTTTAGGGTCCCAACTCTATATAAAACCTACCAAGTTCATGTGAAAAGATATATTAGACATATCTTTGGTAGCCTTTTGTAAAAACACATCAATGGGATGCTTGGAACCAACCATATACACCTAGGGTTAGAGATTTGGAGCTTTGTATTGCAATATTCTTTACCCATCTCTTCTTCCCTAGCTTTCATTATTTATTCCCAGTGTGTAGAGTTTTATTCTTTTTTAAATCTTTTAGTCATAACTGATGCAATATTTAGATTTGGATTTTGGTTTTTAATATTATCATATGCTTTGGTTTTAACTATTCCAAAATCAATTCGATGAATGCTTTAGTCCTTGCATCTTTACAAGTGTATGAAAAATAATCACTACGTATTGAATGATCTCCGATGGTCGCAAACACTAGAACTTGCCTAGGTTTAACTAGCACTAACCCTATGGTTGAAATTAGGAGTTGAGATTATGATAAGAAATCCGGAGAGTTAACCCTCATCTAATGGTTACTGCTGTAGCAAGAGTAATCATCTAGAGTTACCACGATAAGGACAATGCAGTCTTCACATCCCTAAATTAGTGTAAAAGAGATTTATCTAGGATTAAAGGTTGAGAAACAATTAGATAAAT
>JBDJHY010746405.1:0-15555 GCA_039654485.1 Withania somnifera | reverse complement strand
GATTTTAGTTATGTTTAAGGCCTAAAGTGGAGTTTGGGTGGTAAATTGGTGTTCGGAGTGTCGGATCAGAATTTGATTCTTCTAGAATCTCTAGAATAATGATTTTATGCCAGTGGAGGTGTTGGTATAATTTTTGGACTTTTCGTTGCATTTTAGAGGTATTGGTGGAGAAGTGCACTTTTGGTTACCTTTGGTTTGAGGGTTCATTTTGCGTAAACGAACCTTGGATGGAAGTTTCGATGATTCCACTAGATTTAAAATTTCATTAGAATACTATTTACATATTTGGTTTGTCAAAATTGGACCCCGAATGCATTTCGAGTGGTGATTCGGTGCATGTTGCTTCCCATGGTTTCTCTACCGAAATTCCATTGTTAAATCCATAAAGATTGAACCTTTGACCCACTTAGGGTCAAATCTGTCCGGGCTATTTTAAAGCCCTTCCTACACTCAAATTATGCTCAATTTTGGAGCATGGGATCCTAGTAACCTTGGGAACCCCGTAGTAAAGTTTATTTTTAATTTCATCAAGCGGACCCGCAATCCAATTTTAGACCCGATTTTAGGCGTTGTTCGAAACTTAGTTCAAATTACACTATTAGACTCATATTAATATATAAAATACTTTGACGCATGTTTCAGATCATTGGAGGCTGTTTGACATCAGTAAGATTAATAATCATGGATTTGCAATGCATTATCGTTGGACGACAGGCAGGCTCTGTGGGGCTATATCTGGGCTTATAACTTTAATAATTATACTAAATAACATCCGTGGGTTGAGTAGCTAGGTGGATATAGTGACCCCGTATTATTTTTTTTGTCCGTTCGATATTGATATTACATAATCATATGTGGATATATATATATATTTTCATATATTGTGCATTTATGACACAAGAGGTTGGGCCTATGGATCCGATAAGAGTGCATTGGGGCTGGGTCAGTATCACCACCTGATTATTGATCCATGATGGATAGAGGATGATTTTGATAATATGGATGAATAATGACATAAACCAATAAATTGTAACATTCTAATAATAATATAAGTGATGATCTTTTACTGTTTTAGACTCGACATGGCATCGAGCACCAGGTAATACACTATTTCTACTTGTTTTAATCTAGGCTTTATAACCTGGCACTGGAAAATATACTTGACAGTTTAATGCTAGCACTTGAGTCTGACCCAGAATAGGTAGTGAGTACAGTCGCTGTGACTTGAGTCCGTCATCACACGGTGCTGAGTACCTTTGAGATCTATCACATTACTGATATTGGATATAAGATACCCAAGTTATTGAGGACTTTTGGTGATATGGTGATATACAGGCATTGAACGCCTTGACTGGTTGAGCAGAGCTTGACACTACTTTTGATATGAGGCACAAGATGCCAGACTTGAGACCCTTGAGGTAATTTTATGGATTTGGGATATGAGGATATGATAACGTTATAATTCTACCTCCGAGCTTCAACATGATGTAGAAGAGGGGGTATATGGAGTACCGGGATATAAATATACACCAGGAAATTTAGGTTATCCTTCCATGGGTTCTGCCTACTGGACCTACGAATACCGAAAGAGATGGGTACTTTATGTATTGTGTTTAGTTTCGGCACTTGTTTTCTTCAGTTTACCTGGGCTGAGATGTAAGTCCTATGGTGAGCGTGTTTCTTTTGATGTATGATGCACTTCTTTCTGGGGAACTTGTCAACGTTTATTTGTATTTCCTTATTACAACTATCCTGTTATTTATTATTATTGATTAATTGATACTTCATGCTATGTGGGGTTTTGGTACCTGAATTATTACTCATTCCTTCATATTTTACTTGAGGTTACCGGTACACCATCGATGTTCTACTCTTATATTCTCTTGACTATTATTTTAATGTATTATGATTCGCATATATTGTGCAAGGATTCCCGGGTACGTTTTCCTTCATTGCCTAAGATCCTGTTATGTGATTAGCTAGAGATACATGTCTATTTTTTACATGATTCCTTTTTCAGTAGCTAGCTTCCCTTGTTGTACTATTTGTTTCTATGACCCTTTATCGTTTTTATTATTTGCTACTTTTATTAATGTTATATGCTCAGTGGGCCCTCAAAGCCAGTAGGGTACGGGTTGCTTCGACAACTTGTACTCATATTACAATTGTACATGTGCAGATCCTAGTATAGGTTCTCGATCATGATATACAATCAGCTGTTCGGATTCCATCTACTTCATAGATTCACTATGAGTTTGGCGTCCGACTTTTAGCTGTTTCTCTTCTGATTTGACATTACTATTTTATCTCCATGTATTTTGGAGATACAATTGTATTAGAACAATTTCAGGTTTATTCTTTCTGTACTTAGTGGTTCGTTTGACACTAATACCGGGTTTTAGGTATTTAATTGAGTCTTAAACTTGCATATTTGTTCATCTTATTATTGTTATCTTATTTGTGTTGTCCGCATTTGATATGGTAGTCCTCCATTTCAGCTTTAGACTACAGGTTTTGGTTCTCCTACTGGTGGTATAGTAGGTGCCATCATGATCCGCGAAACTGAGTTGTGATACCCAAAGGTCGCTGGGGCAGTTTGCAACCTACAACAAACAAGGAAAATAGGAAAACTCCGTGGGGTCTAAACAAGCATCTGGAGTCTAATTCTAACAAACCAAAAGTACATTTTGGGTGGAAAACACACCACGGACTCAACAGAATCAACGAAATGAAAATCGAGGCCATTTAAGAGAAAAATACCTCAAACCCAAAAGGATAGAAAAGGAGCCTAACTAAGGACTTCCACAAACCTACTCAAATAAAGACCGGGAACCCCGAGAAGATAACCAATGGTTCGACTAGCCCAAAATCTTCATTCTGGAGCTAAGGGAACTGAGGGAATCCTAATTCGAAACATTGATCATCAAAAGACTACCTAGGCTCCAAAATGAGATTCAACTGGGATGAATTTCTACAAAACAACCAAAAATCAAAACAAAAATCCCAGGACACGAACTTAAGGTCTACCTAGACCAAAGTAAGTATTTTGGAGCTAATGAAAATTTTGAAATTTGATTTTGAGTGCATTTACTACTATTTCACAATGTAGTTCCAATGTTTCAAAATGGAAACTTCAAAACAGGAAAACTGAGATAGCAAGCAAATGCATCACCAGGGCTCCAAACTACTTTTCCCAGCAAGTCATAAACAATTTGAGACAACTACCAAATAGCTCTAAGAATAGGAAAAGACAAATGGCAAGGAAATGACCGAATGAGTCTTTACATTCTAGAATTTAAATGGAAACATTTGGGGTTTTTTTAGGTAAGTATTACAGATCGTTGATTGGTTGGTACAGTAGTGTTGAGGTCTGGCCTTAGATGTTTTATTTTACTTGAGATACTGTAGAGTGAAATAGAGTTATCCAAGACATAGTGCGGACAACATCGAGTAGTCAGAAGAGCTATACATATCGTAGACTTTGGTCTTTTTAATTTAGTGTTTAAGACATCTTTTTGTACAAATCTTGTACATGAAAGGCGTTATGAGTTTGGGTTAGAGGGAAAAGCTTTGAACCAAATTCATTAGGCCATAGGAGAGAAATTAGTGAGTTGGCGATGTTGAATATAGGTTGGCCCTACCTCTAGAGTTAGCAGCAGTTTATCTAGTTTTTTATGTCTCTATACTTCTTTGCTATGTACCAGTCCCTCTCAAGTACTTCATTATAAGTCAGTTCAGTTAGACGATCATTTTACTTATGTTAAGTAGCCAAAGGCCATTATTAACTGAGATGTGAGACGTCTCAATTCTAGAGATGTACCTTTATAAGAGTTTGCTGGCCAGATCGCTTGGTCTAGGAGGCTACCTGGGGGAAGGAGAGGGATATGTGACCCCAGTACCCTTATTTGTTTGATTCTTCAGGTACTCCTTTATTTCATAACTCTTTTTGGATAAAATTTCTTTTTGTGGGGGATGTTGTAGTGACCTTCAGGGTTATTTTCATGCTTTCACAATTTCTTTGTAGCTAGAGCATTTTCGTAGCTTCCCAAATTCATTTTTGAATTGTTGGGACCGGTAGTTTAGTTCTCTAATAGTTTTATAGCTTGATTACCTTCTAATAATTGCTACTTCAGGCCTCTATCATCTTAAAAGACCTCAGATCATCTTTTTGTTTGTTTCATTGAGTCCAAAATATTGATATATGGAATTTTCATATATGGGTTGTCGAATTCGGACATTGTTTCCATTCTTTATGCTTTCAAATCATTTTTGGAGAATCTCTCAAAAAGGCCATTATGGCCGATAAATTGGCCTAATGCCCGATAAATCGGTGGCTGCTAAATTAGCCAAATGTCTGATAAATCATTCAGTCAGTACTCCCTCTAGATAAAGCTTCATCTTGAAGCTTTTATACCATTTCACCATCTCTTCACATTTCTTGATCTTTATAATTGATTTAAGGTTAATTAAATATCCATCTTGAAGTTTTATCCGTAGAAACTCAACTTTATGGTTCTACGATCATTTCTACTAGGTAATTTCTTGGTTTCTCTTTAGTGGTAAAGTTATTCGTATTACATAAACTTTCCAAGATTTCTTTTTTATTTTTTACTATTGGTTTGAGAATAATTTTGTACTCGACAATCTATGAGATGTGTAAGTTGGCATGACTATTCTATTTTTTTGCGCTACGAGGGTTAATAAATCCATTTTTACCTTTGATTTTGACCCTACTATTCCTATAGAAATATTGGTTTTGTTTTACTCAACTTGACGCATGGGTTAAGCTTTTTCTAGCTTAGTGTAATTTCAATCTTTGTTCACATTTTTTAGATATTTAATTGTGCCTCTCGAGGTTACCTCCAGAATCTAGGTAGGCTAGGCATACTTCCTTCATACCTAGTATTCAACGGTATATATGTTTGGTAAATTGCCATCTTGGGGCTGGATTACTAGTTTGAAACCCTATTACTATTATTATATTGGCCTATGGCGTATCTCTCTTGACTTTTTCTTTTATATTACCATAGGTATACGAGTCCCTTTTTGCGTGTTTCACACTATCTATGGATCATAGTTAAAGCTGGGGAGGTAATTATACTAGTGATTAGAGCTTAGTAGCTATCCAACAGATTTTAGGTGTTGGCTTTATATACTATCTAGATTGCTGATTTGTTTTGTGCTGCGAGCATATATTGGTGTTCATAAAAGGTAACTGGGTTTTTGAAGATTAATAATCACAAAATTGATTTCCTATATATAATATTTATATTTTTCATGAATTTTGAGCAGTATAGAGCTATTTTCTTATTGTATCATGGTATTTTCTTGCGACGACAATTGGCTTTTACTGTGACACTTGATTTTCCATTAAGGTGGGACTTGAGATTTTTACTGAGATATTATATACAGGCTGAGCCTGTGTATTGGAATTCATGACTTGATGACTACGCCTTTGTGGCTTTTTATGAGGATTTTGTATGTGAGATTGAATCCCTCCATGAACCTTCCGGCTTAGGTCGCTAGGCCTGAGGTATGTTGCACAGCCTGGGGAAGGGGTATGTAGAGGAAGTAGAAGTATACCGATATGTCTTTCGTGGGTCCAACCCGCCGTACCGAGAAGGGTGTGTACGTGCACTTATTTACTTTCGCAACATTGCTTTGTGTTGTATGCTTTTGTTCTTATTTGTACTCTTCAGACTTACTGGGAAGTCTAGTTGGGTTACTTGTATTCTTGGTTGTATATGGAGGTAGAATGGGATACCGGTAGGTTTTATTTCCTAGCTAGGCCTTATTTTCTATCTTTTTGAGGATACTAGTTACTCTATCTACTTTACCTGCTCATAAATTTATCTTGTTATTTATCTTGTATTCCTCTTTATGGTTTTCGTTGTGATGGTTATGTTTGATCTCCATGTACATGTCACCTTGGTCATGATTTTCTTATAGCCCAGGTCCCGTGTGATCATACCATAATAAATGACCTCCTTTCGTGCTTTTAGCTATTATTGTAATTTACTGCCTCTCTACCTTATATTTGATTGCACTTTACCTTACTTATGCTAGATCTTCCCCGGTCAACCTATAATTCTTATTGGGTATCCATTGTTTTGGTACACAAGCTACACTTCTGTATCTTTTTATGATGCAGTTCCTAGATGAGTTAGTAGGGTGAGCATAATTGCGCGGGATAATTCGGAGCTATTTGGATATACGGTGAGCAATTGGTATTCTTGGTGACCATTTCTCCTTCTAGTACAAATTTTTCCTAGGTTTTTTTTTTAGGATGTTTACTTTGTAGTTTTTTCCCCATTGTGGGTTATATTTTGTACTATTCTATATGTCGGCACTCTATAGCTACTATACCATATTTTGGGGATCTATATTCTGTTATGTATTTCTGTGTTCTTCTTGTGTTTCTTCTCTTCATCTCTCTTATCATTTCTTTTGATACTTGGTATTGGTCCATCACTTAACATTCTATTCTAAGGTTAGACTTTTATAAAGGTGGGATATCTATACCATCAAAACTCAATTTTCGGGTTTTGGCAGGTTGCATTAAGAGAAGAAGTTAAAGTAGTAATTTCCCATTTGATCTTGGAACCCAAGATGGAGTTGAAGTCATTTTATTTCAGGCTTGAGTTGAATTTTGTGTAGTTACTATTTCATTCAGTTTAATGGTCAACTAGGCCTACTGTCCTTTCATTTTACTAATTCAGCTTATAGCGGCGTTTAGAAATTCATTCATTAGTTGATGTTGAGTTTTCTCATTTCTTCGATATTATATTTATTAAACGATATGTAACGTTCCCAACTATTTATACTGTCTAACTGATATCTTCTATTGAGTATTAGTCATAGAGTCAGGCCTGAGGCAAGGGTAAATCTGAAGCTACTTTGCGATTAAGGCGATTAAGTGTTCCGTGTTACGCTTAGGGGTAAATTTGGGGCGTGATGCATAATTGACTTATCTTGGGTCTCAACCTGGCTATATGATATGAAATTGAAATAACCCAAAAACAGTAAGTATAGGAAATGATATTGGCAACATCAAGTTCAGAAGAATTTACTCCACTTTTTCCCTTTTCTCTTTAGGTTACTCTATTGAAATAAGCCTTTGCATGTCCAGAGAAAGGCAAAGACATTGTGAACTAAGATCTTTTAAATATATATACACTTCTACTTGCTTTACTATGGCAATAGTCTTCTACTATTAGTGCTTCTGAATTATCTTGAGTTTCTTTGAATATGCACACTTTTGTAATATGAATTGTTGTTAGGAACTTTCAAATAATACATCAGAATCTCCATCAATAAATGTTTCTATCTGTGTTTATTTTTGTAATATTTATAAGTAGGGTAATAAACTTTTTTTTTGGTGGTGCACATAAAATTACCTTAAATAAATTTGCATTGTCTAAAAGACCTTCTTTGTTTTTTTTTTCGAAGATCACTTATTTATTCTACAGGATGTATGGTAGAAAAATCTTTAGACTCTTCCAAAGCGGGAGATTTTGGACTCAAGATTGTCGAAAATAGTCACAATATTTTTTTCTATCCTATTATCTTTAAAATTATCTCCAACCAACTTAATTTATTGAAGATTAAAATTAAAAAAGATCTATTGATAATCAAAGGAATTCTATCAATAGTTAGTGGTTGTCTCACCCTCTAGCATCCTAAGAGATGCAAATCTCTTTTTGTATTCAGAATTTAAATTTGTCTACTAAGTTGTCTTCCTTGGTAATTCTTTTTGACTTATTCTCAAACTTACCTTGCTGTCTTACATGAAATACTTTTTGAGAAGATTGAACTTGTAATTGAATTTTGAATTATAATTTTTACTTTGCATTTTTTTATTTTTTGAGTTAAATTTGATTTCGACAACGGTAGAATTTTCAGAGAGTGGTTTCACGGGTTAATCTTACATAATAAATTCCCATAATCATAGGCTTCCCTTTAGGGATATTGAAGAAGAGAAAAATTTGGATATAACTAGAAGAAAAAAAACGTCCAAGAAAATTATAAAAGATCAGAATAAATGTGAAAATTTCTATTCATAAGGTGCAAGGAAGAAAGGTTTTTTCCTTGTGCGACATGCCATTATCAGACTAGTAACCAAATTTTGTATCGAGGATGCATTTAAGATGGTGGCACCAATATATTTTCTTAGATCCCGCCAAGATCTATTGAAGAATATTCATTTTCCCAACGCACGAGCAGAGAAAAAAGAAAGTAAGGGGAATTCTTCTCTTTTTTGGGGAGAAATCCTTTGATTGCGTATTGAATATAGATCCATGTCTTTTTTGTTCCACTAGCATTGACAAAATTTTCTTGGAACCATGCTTGGTAAAACAGAGGGACTATTTGTATGGAGTAAAAATGACTAGAGTACATTGTAATATGAATGGAGAGAACATAATAATTAGCAAAGAAGACTCATAGAGGTAAGATAAAGTCAGAGAAGCTGGTATTCAAAGAGAGTTCTCGGTAACGTAAGAATTATTATCATAGGGGAGTAATCAAGAGAATTAGACCCAAAGAGCATATAGGAACACTTTTATTGGTGATGCAATGAAAATGAAAAAAAAATGAACAAATATCTAATATATTTGTACAAACTGATGAATGCGATAGAGGAATATTGGCTGGCACCAATAACTAAACTCGCAATATGGACAACACTTATAGGAATGATACTTTAAATCTCAAGTAAAGATTTTCTATTGGATGATGCTTAATTATTATAACATATAAATAGTTTTCTTCACTCACTTTTATGGAATTTTGGCTCCAAGAAATAGAATAGAAACACTTTTACATTTATGCACATCAAGTTTTCTTTATGGCTGCATCATTGAATTATAGCAATTATTTCATTGAATTATGTCTCGAATTTAGAGCTAGAATATAAGAATCGAACCTCACCTATATCACAAAAACATAAAGTCTTCATCTAACTTTACATCATTTTAATTTATCATGGTTATTTAATTTTTTTCTAACATATTGCAATATTCAACTGCTAATAATCAAATCTTAGTTATGAGATAAACTCAAATGCATGTATGTGTCCTTATATAAATTCAACTATGCAATATTTTGGTAAATAAATTTACAAAGGATGTTTTCGGTACTAAACTTTAATATTGAGTGTCAATCATACTTAGACCACCAATCAAGCGTCGAGGGTGTAATGTAATGAACTAAAAAGGTAAAACGATGACACCTATGATAACCTCCCACGATGCCTAAACTCTAATACAAAAGATAAAATACAAAAATAAATACTTAAGCAACAAAACAAAATATTTATGATAAAACTAAAAAAAAAGTCTCACACCAATCAAATTCTGAAATTGGAAGTCTCTGAACCTACATGAAAGTGCAGAAATGTAAAGGGTGAGCACGAGAACAACATGTCAGCAGTGTCCTAAGTTAACTCTAAACCTAAGCGATCATGAGGACCTCCTAACACCATTCAATAATCAAGACTACAATCTGCACCCATGAAATACCAATCTAAAAAATATTTACAACACATGTATAGTAGCACATATCATTGGAGATAAACAACTCAGTAAATAATTAAGTAATAAAAATTACACATTGGTTCTCAAGTATAAAGTACACGTCTCACCAAAATATCAATCAATAGTCAAATAGATCAACTCAAATATAGAAATCATATGCATTCAATGTACAACAATACGATGCATATTTTTTTTAAAGTATACACATCGCTTCCTATCTAAAGATAGTTAGGACTTGTGGGGGATAGCTATGCCATGCTCTACCTTTCACCTCATATCCCTGGTAGAAATATTGTTGGGCTGGAAAGACTGATCAACCCATCACTTCATAGCCCCTGGAATTAACCTCAGCAGGTTGAAAAGATTGGGCTAACATAGCATGTTATATCCAGTGTGTATCAATCACAAAGTCATGTTCTCTCTTTTCGAATCATCAAATAATCTTTTTTTCACAAATAAAAAACAAGAGTAGTGATCAGTCTAATGAATACTCCCACATGAGTATTAAAGTAATAAATAACACTAGCCCCAATAAGAGAATCATGGAAACAAATCATATAAGGCCCTTACAGGATCTCAACAAGTTGTTAACTCAACATTATCAAACAATTTAACTTATGACCCACATATCAAGTACCCTGATATTTTATTTCCTACTTTTCATTTTAAATCCAAGATAGATACACAGGACTTATACAGATGCTTGTCATCTCAAATAGATAGGACGCATAACATTACCTATTAATCCCTCTACGATTATCATGACATAAAAGACCTAGATACTTATAAAACGAGTCAAAAGAATCTCAACTTACCTTAACTGGAGAAAAAAATACTCAAATATTATCCTTGCTCTTCTGAATAACTTTTGAACAAGCTTAATATGGTCAAATATGAATTTCACTTTGAAATCGGGGAAAAAAAATTAAATCCGAGTCCAAAGGACAAATATGGAATTTTATTTTAAAACCATATTACTCGTAACTTGGGAAGATAAATATGAAATTTCATCAAAATTTGAATTAAAATCGACCTTAAAATCCTAAAAAAATAATTCCAATATACCCCCAAATATTAATTTAAGAAACTAAGATTGAAATATAAGATTATAAACTAATTAATAGGGAAAAATGAAATATTGAGTAAGAAACTTACACAATAAATGGATCTTGAAAAACACCTTTTTGATCTCCCTGAAATGAGTTCAGAAAATTAAATGTTTAAATATTAATAAAATGACCGAAAAGAATATTTAATTACATCCAGGTAAACACCATCCACAACGTAGTGGGTCTATCGCAATTTTGAATGACTTGTTCCTATTGTGAATACGGAGGGTTCATTACAATCGTGATGAATACCCCTCTGTTGCTCGTCCAGCCACCTTTTTGCAAATGCAACCTCCTCATATAAGATGCAAAGGGTAAAAAGTCTCCTCCTCCGAGGTAGCGAAGAAGGAATCTAGTTGCACTAGATATCAACTACAAAAGGCAAGGTAAAACTAAAAAAAGCTCTGAATGGACACTCTGGATTCATTTGGAAAGAACACAAACTATGTACATACATAGACTATTTCATTTCTAAACTCAATGGGATCATCAAAACATATATCTGGGCCTCCTTGACCTAATATACTCCATGAATAAATCCAAACCAAAAATTCTATCATAATCCTCCCAACACCCCCAAAAAATCATTCTAACCTTTTTCTAAGCCCAAAACTACCTTTTGAAACAAATGGAATAGATGTAATTTGAGTACAAGCCCTCTAACTTTGAAAGTTGACCCAAGTAAACATTGAATTTAAAACTTTAAAGTTTTCCTACTTAAACACATAAATTCACACCGAAAGCCCCACAACTCCAACCAAAAGGCTCCTTAGAATAAACTCCACATTCAAGAGATGATGGAACTATCAAAATTCCATTTTGAGCCTTAAAACTCCAACTATTGACTAAAATCAACTATTTCAATGATATATCCTTTCAAGACTACTACCTCTTAAAATATCCAACCAAACACCCAATATACAAAACTAACCACACTAATAGACCTAAAATGGTATTAAACAACTACAAGGAAGAGTAGAACCAACATTTTGAATAAAAAATAAAAAATAACCTGGTGCCTCGTTGCATCATCCACTAGGAAACATATTTTCCCTCTAACATAAAGGAAAAGCCAATACCTAAATTATTGAGAAGATGGGGATATCTACTATGCATGTCTGACTTGATCTCCTAACTAGCCTCCTCATATAGAAAATATCTCCACTAAATTCAACGAATGTATTTTCTTCAACTTCTTAATCGTCCTATCTGTATGGATACTAACTCTTTCTAAAACGCCAATCACTATCCAAAGCCATTGAATTACACTTGATCACATGCGAATTATCCAAAATCTACTTTTGCAATATCGAGACATGAAAAAACAGGATGCACGACTATTAACCTAGGTGGTAGTACCAAATCATAATCCACCTCTTGTACATGACAAAGAATCTTAAATGGGATAGTAAATCTAGAGCTGTTCTTGACCTTTATCTCAAACCTTAGCATACCCTTCTGGGTGACACCTTTAGAAACACATGATCCTCCTCCATAACTCTATATCACGAGCACCTATATCAGCATAGCCCTTCTACCTACTTTGGGACACCAAAAACCTACTTTTTATCAATTAGACCATCTCCATCAAACTTGCAATGGATTTGCACCCTAATGCCTAAACCCAAAGGTATCAAACCATCAGACCGGAGATCTACATCTCCTGGCATATCATCTGAATGATAGAGCGATAACTATTTTTATAGGAGAACTCAACTAGTGGAAAAGCTAATCTCAATGATCTAAAAAATCAATCACACATGCTTGGATCTAAAAAATCAATCACTTGAATAGTCTGCTCAGACTGACCATCTATTTTGATGGTGAAATGATGTACTTATGTCTGATAAAATTTCCAGATCATGACACATCATGCTCTAAAAGTGAAATGTGACCTGGATAACCCAATCAGAGATAACATATATAAAAACCCCCATGTAACCAAACTATTTCATTAATATATACCTTGACTAACTTTATAGCAAATAGGACATCTGGACTGGAACGAAATGCATGGATTTGTCCAATTTGTTGACAATCACCAATATACAATCAAACTTCCCTTAGGTTTTGGGATATCCAACCCTTAAATCCATTGAGGTGTGCTCCAACATCCACTGGTAAGTGGGGATTCTATGAGACAAACTACCAAGCCATTGATGCTCAAACTTGCTGGAAATTCAAGCACCTAATGATATAAACCCCATTGTCCCTCTTCATTATCATACCGCCAATAGTGCTAACTCCAGTCATGGTACATCTTATATACTCTTGGATGAATGTGATACCTTAAACTATGGGCCTTTTTATGATCAATATATTCTGATTACCAACCTTACGAACACAAATTCAATCCCTTATATGTAAGACACCCTCCTAATCAAGAATTAAGTCCTTAGATTAAATCTGAAGTACCTTATCACAAATGATGTATACCTTTCAATCCTCAAACCAATTCTATTTGATCTACTCCATTATTAAAGATTGTGCCTCTATGCAAGAAAGAACTCTCCCATTATTAGAAATCTCTAATCTAATGAATTTTTTGGATAACCCATGAACATCCTTAACCAAAGGTTTATCCTTCACTCTAACAAAAACAATGATACCCATACTCACCAACTTCTAACAAAGGGCATCCTCCACTATATTTGCCTTTCCCAGATATTACAAAATAGATATATAAGAATCCTTTAACATAGCCAGCCACCTAAAATGCCTCAAATTTATATCCTAATGATTGAAGATATAACTATGGCTCCCATGATCAGAGAATACCTCATTGTTCATTCATACAACCAATGTCACCACAACTTACATATGAACAACGCCGTTGCCAACTCTAAATTATAAGTAGGAGTTTTCTTCTCATAAGTCTTTAACTGCTTTGAAGCATAGGTTGTAACCTTTCCTTTTTTTATAAATACACCATGAAAACCAACCCTCAAAAGCATAATAATACATAGTAAAGCCCCCACCCTAAACAGGTAAGTGTCAATATAGGGGCATAAGTTAGCCAAGCTTTGAGCTTTTGGAAGATCTTTTCACACTTATTTGTCCACTGACACACCACATTCTATAAAATTAATCGAGTCAACAAAGATACGATAGAAGATAAACTCCATAAAACTCCAAATCTTAGTAGGTAAAGCATGCCTGAACCAATCTCAAATAACCTCAATCTTTGTTCTATTTGATAATAGTACCCTCTTTGCACACTGTTGTCCCAAGAACCGCATATAATTAAGCTAAAACTGACACTTTGAGATCTTCGCATACAACTTCTTATCCCTCAACCTCTAAAGTAGAATCCTAAAGTGCTGAACATGATTTATTTTATTTTTTGGAAAACATTAAGCTATCATTAGTGAACACAATTACAAGAGAATCAAGATAAGGATGAAGCACACTATTAATCAACTATATGAATGTTTTCAAGGCATTTTCCGTTCTAAATAACATCATGAGGAATCATAATGAGCATACCACATCATTAAGGTTGTCTTAGGGACATTCAATGTACTAATCATCAACTGATGGTACCCCAATCTCATGTCAATCTTGGAGAACACTCAGTATCCTATAGATGATAAAATAAGTCATCAATACTAGGAAAAGGGTTCTTGTTCTTGATAATCACTTTCAACTATGGATAGTTGTTACACATCCTCATGGGCCCGTCTTTTTTCTTCAGAAACAAAATTGAAGAACCTAAACAAATACACTAGCCAATTAAATCCTTCGCTAAAAAAATGTACCTGATCCTTAAACTTTGCGAGAGCCATACAATAAGGAGAAACACAAATAGGCTTAGCCCTCAGCTCTGAGTCGATATTAAAATCAATATTCCTATACAGAGGGACAACAGAAAGGTTTGTAAAAACATGTTTTGAAATTGTCTCACAACCTAGACCGTTTTTAAGTAAGGATTATCAACACTAGTATCCTAAAAAATCCAAATATGACAAACAACACTTCTAAACCAATCACCTGAAGGAAAGAGATCACCCTCCTAGGATACGAGCCACTAACACCCCTTCACTCTAACCTTGGGACACCCAACATACCCAAGTCAAAAAACTTCCTATGGAAATTTAAGATGACATTACAGGGACAAAACCAATACACACCTAGTATTATATCAAAATATATTATATCCAAGATAATCAAGTCTACTATTACGCCCTGGAGTCACCCCTTGAGATTGAATGGAATCCTTAGACATTGATAGCCTTAGAAGACTTGGATGGATCCTTAGCTCATGCACAACTCTACTCACTCATACTTAGCGGAAAAAATATCAATAAAGAAGTATAAGAAATGGTGGACCTTATATAAGTCGATAGATAAGTAAAGCAATAAATGAAACTCAATATGCAATACTAACTCAACATCTATCTAAAACCCATTATATGATAAATATTGACGGCTAGGACAAGATCATTGGATAGTCTAAAAGAAATAAAATAAAGAACATCTTTATCAATTTAACTCAACTTAAAATAAAAAAATGAATAAATAAATAACTCCAGCATCTCTAGGTCCCTGAAGCAATGAGGACTCACAAACCTTCTAATCTATAAGAATGGTGATCCAATCAACCACAAATATTTAGATGGATGACATGATCTACATGGGCATTATCGTGCATCATAGAAAGTATGCAGTCACAGCATGAAATGTATTAAATACGTGAATAGGTGTGACAGGCTATAACCATAAATAGCACATGCTTATGCAATGTTATACCAAATTCGACATAAATAGTCAACTTAACTAAAAAAATAATGTGAAATTTTAACAATACAAGTTAAAGAGATATATTTTAAGGAGTATAAAATAAACTCAGTAAAAATGTAGAATAATAAAATTTTAACAAGTAAAATATAAACTTTAGTTAAAAACCTCTGTCA